>PNEQ01016820.1:0-22927 GCA_003012365.1 Medauroidea extradentata
AAACTTTGTGGAAGCAGTCACAAATATAAAATATAAATAAAATTTCACATTTACGTCACCAAAGACAAAACATACACTATATGCTAATATTTTACCTAGAATACGGGTTTTCAGATCAAAGCAAACAAATTTACACGTATTAAGAATTAAAAGAAAACAATATTAACATTAATTTTACCAATGCAGTGACTTAGCGAAATTGCTATGTTACAGTATACAACTACATTTATTAGTTTTTTTTATTTTTTTTTACAAAATTTGCAAAATATTATTTTGATTTCAATATATTTGTTAAAAAAAAATTTTGTTTGTACATGTCTTGGCGTAGCCCGTGACACCATTCTTCAGTGTGATTTTCTTTTCGGCAAGTAAGTTGGTTTACCATTCTTGCACAAAACCGTTTTATGCAAATGTTGACTTCTACAGGGTATAATACAAAAAAAACTATGAGAGCTATAAAATCATTACAGTAAAGAATAGTCTCAGTTTATGCTTACAAAATAAACCGTATCCCGTAGAAATGCAAAAATTATTAAAACAATTACAATTGTCAGTGAACCGTCCCCTTAACAGTCCTCGTCCGAAGTTTGTTTTCTTTTCGTACATTGGCACAATGGGCACATGTGGAATAGTTTCGTAAAAACGTACATACGAACACGCTGCTATGTTAGTGTCAACCCACACTTGGCTGATGCGCAGGGAACGTACACAAACACTCTGCAGAAGACACAAGATTGGAACCCAGCAAACTGTGTGTGTGAACTGCACACGAGGGCCAGGTAGTACACTGCTGCGCGGACACAGTAAATCGGTTTGACGCAACACAATATTTGTTTAGGTTCCTGTTCACGTGTCGTGAATCATGGTTAGTAGTATAAATTAATTTGATTCTATTATATAATTTTCCTTTTCTCCTTTGCATTCTCTTATTTTATTGGTGAAGAGAATTTAAAAGTAGATATATATTTCAGAATAATATGTTTTATATAAAATACTATGTGTCTTTAAAATGGTGTAATTTTCTATGTGTAGTACATACTTTGTGAATGCGTGTGTCACATTCTGTATATTGTCATTTATTGTATTGCTATCATATATTTTGCCATTTCAACTTGTAACATAGATTTGTAAAAGAATCCGAATATTGAGCTTGCTCCAGGGGCTTCAATTGCACTATTCGTATTATTGCTATTGTTTTCTATAATCTGAATAAATATCAAATCAAACACGAACCATACGCCTAGCAGTCACAGATACAGCGATGTGTGGCAACTGTGATACGTACCATATGTTCAACATTTGGTCACAAATTTTAAGACCTTTCCCGACTATTACAACCCCAAGTGTCTCACATCAAATTTCTTACCTCAGTGGTCGGCTATCTCGCTACATGATGTATCAAACGTCGTCCATTAACATTCTGTGTAATGTTATTGTAGCATCTAGTTCCAGTATTGACCCACTCACTTTTAAGTCTGGACAACATAAAGTTACAATTAATAACTACTTTCCGTTGTAACGATAAACTGAAGGAAACTACAGTAGTTCTCAAAATAAATAATATATTTCTTTGAAAAAGTTAAGAGTCTGTGTTCGCAGAACTATAATATACTAGGCCAGTATTTTTTACTCGACCGTAACTGTCACTGTTGACGGGAGCTGCACACACAATATATATTTTTTCAAACAGGTTATCGGGAAAAGGGATAAAAAAAAGAAGGGGTAGGAATAACCAGACCTCCCAGCGTGTCCTTGAGGGACTTTGGCACTTAATAATGCATAAAATGAACTCACGTCAGCCATGTTCGAAGGTAAGGATGGATACCATCTCGCAATCAGAAACAAATTACTACCCATAAACGTGTTATTCCGGTCAGCAACTTGTGTCCACCACGATTATGCGCACGGTTTTCAGACGGCTGTCGCTTATTTCGCTGGACCAATCTAAGATCGTTATACAGCGCAGCATGCTACCCCACTCTTTAAAAAAAATTTAATAAAAATCTACATGTCTGGTTGTTACTACATCGGAAATAGATCGCGTCGGTGTTTGCAGACCGCTGACGCTGCCCGTCTATGACCAAAACAATATATAGTATTTTAAGTCATTACACCAAATAATGTTGACAAAATTTAGCTTCAAAAAATAACGGGTTGGTTTTCCGAATTCTGCTCTTTGGCACCACTGATTGATACTGCTTGCGTTCTTGTTGTAATTTTTAGCATTACTCTGCGTGTGACTGTTACGTTTAAGCACGGAATCACGCGAGTATTTACGTTGACACCAGCTCACTCAAAACACCAGGAAGTGCTAACTGCACAAGTTTTTCTTCCCGAAAAAAAAAAGGATAAATTACAGTATGTTTTATTTCTTGTTATTATAAAACTTACTGAAAGCACGATTAAGTTTATGTTTTTTTTACATAGGAAGCTTAGCACCTGATGAAAGTATAGGAATCTAAACAAATAACACAACAAAAAGTTGAAGCTGGAAATAGTTACACTAAAGAGATTTGGATTCGAGCATTTATAATGGCTAGGGGCCGGAAAATTCAACTACACACATGCTAGAATCCATTGTCCTATGCAAATTCAAGCCCAGTCTATTCGTTCTTTCTACGTTGTTCCACTGAGTAGCAGCTAGTGGACAAATGGTCGGGGCTTGAGTATGCGCAGCACAGTACTTAAGAACTGTGCAGTGGGTGTGCATGACTGGATTTGGTTTTTTGGACATACTCCATTGCGATATAGATGACTGTCAAAGAAAACTAAAGATAGTTTTAGTTTTCTTTGAAACTCATTTCACAATGAAGTGTGTCCAAGCAACTAAATCCAATCAGAATTTATTGGTTTGTGGACAAAATACAAAAAAAGACACAGAAAAGCACAGAAATTTTTTTCTGTGCATTTTTGTGTGTTTTTTGTATTTTGTCATTTTGTCTTTCAATACAAGTTTGGTCAACAAAACATGAGCAATGGCGTATGTCCACAAACCAGTGAATTCTAATTGTTAACTCCCATTGCAGCAAACATCTATAAATCTCAACAAAATCCATGTAAACAATTCTGTTGTAACCAGCGTGTCACGGTTTTATTTAATACGTGTTTATATTACCGTTGTCAATAAAAAACAGTTCTATGTACTTATGAAACATGTTTCGGGGGACCCTCAAAATTAATTGATATTAACCTCAATTAAAATAGTATAAACTCGTATCAAAAATTAGACTTTCGTTTTTCGTACTTTGATTCCGGGCTCAATCTGGTCATAGGGGGTAAAGTTTGCAACCAATGTAAGTAAGTTGTCTAATCTTGAGCATAAATACTTCTAAGTACACCACTTTTAATTACCAAAGTTCGTTTACCTCCTCAGCACTTCTCGTATTAACTGCAGTACCAGCGCTGAAGACCTCCAAAATCTCTCTCACTCACTCACATGAACTGCAGTAAATATGTTTTATGAGAAGTGAACATTTCTTATTATTTCCAAGATAACTCTGTGTGCTATTTATACGTTACGGCTTACATGACTCTCTCGTTTGATATTGGAACTAAAACATTTGAGCTTATAACATAATTCAATTCAACCGCAAAAGTTGAAAATACAGTTTTACTTTACTTTGCGCGTTGCGGGCATGATGATTGGAAGGAGGTATTCTTCTACGCTTTCAGAACGTCCTCGCGATAAGCTTTTTTAGACACTCAATACAATTTAAATGGAAGTAATATGAGTAACACTTGTACACGCGTCGATTATACCGACGTGATGATCTGATCATTGAACTGGCTTGCAGTACTTTTTAAATAGTAGTTTAATTTATGTGCGACTTAAGGATTGAATTATTGGTAGGGCCGCGATTTTGTTGAGAAAATATCTTTGCCCCACTTTGTTTCAGTGTATCACGCGCACATCGGCAGTTTTGCTTCATGGTTATTGGCAGCGTGTCTTTGTTCAGGTACGTTTCTCATTTGACTGCATCAATCAGAATAAGATTATTGTGAGTCTGTACGTCTATAATTTGCCAAGGCAAGTGAGAGTAAAATCATCCAACCACAGACGATGTAGCAGAGCTGCAGGTGTGCACATGACGCATCGAAACCAAATGTCGCAAAAATCTTTTTGCCATAAAATCGTGGCTGTGATTATTGGGTTTTATTTTGGTTCAGAAGAAACACTTACTTGAAATTTAATATAAAAGTCGCTTCTGTTATCGTCGAAGGGAGTCTACGATTGCCGTCTGTGGTATTTGTTGTGTTGTCTACGACAGTATCTGTTGCTATGTTCGTTGGTGTTGTCTTCGTTGTATTTGTCTAACATAGTCGCCATTTCCATGCACCTTGTGTGGTCCTAGTTTGTTTTGATTTGCCTTTTTCCTTTTTTGTTTCTCCATTATACAGGATGTCCTTGTTTGTTTTAATTTTCATTTTCCCTTTACTGTTTCTATTATACAGGATGTCCTTGTTTGTTTTGATTTTCCTTTTTTTCTTTTTTTGTTTCCACTATAAAGGATGTCCTTGTTTGTTTTGATTTTCCTTTTCCCTTTTCTGTTTCTATTATACACGATGTCTTTGTTTGTTTTGATCTTCCTTTTTCCTTTTTTTTCCACTATACAGGATGTCCTTGTTTGTTTTGATTTTTCTTTTCCTTTTTTTTTTTTTTTTTTTTTTTTTTTTTTTTTTTTTTTTTTTTTTTTTTTTTTTTTTTTTTTTTTTTTTTTTTTTTTTTTTTTTTTTTTTTCCCCACTATACAGGATGTCCAGAAACGAACGCATAATAAGCACACCACGCGAATCCTGGGCCAAAATGGATACGAAAATGTTTGTGGCAAAATGTTGAACGATGGCATTTTATTTTCACGATGTGGCAACATAGCACTGTAGCTAGTCCCCTCTTGCGCTCCACATATATATTACTTATTTTACTACTACTGTTCTGATCTGCACATTATTGGTCCAGGTTAAAATCCTGAGCAGTCCGAACATAATTCTATGTTTACTTGACGTACGTGAAATAATACCTGATCGCGGAGCGCAAGAGAGGACTATGTCCGTGCAGTGTTGCCACATGGAACACATACAATGTCGTAGTACATTTTGCTACTTACATTTCCGTCTCCAATTTAGCCCAGGAATCGCGTGGTGTGATTATTAGGAGTTTGTTTCTGGACATCCTGTATACCGACCGTATTCCTATTCCGGAATTATTTGTATGTTTCTTGACTACGGTCATTTCTGGTTTCGTTGGTGTGTTTTATTTTTTATTACTAATTTTCTCGTAATTAGTCCATTTTATGTAACCGTGAGTTTACTGCGACTCAGCAACATTCCCTAGCAATAGCGTGTATTCAGCAAAACACATAAGTTTACGTATAATCGCGCTTTAGTGAAATACATTACTTCGCTGTAAACACGTAAGTCCATCATAATATCTTACCAATATTTATGATGTAATTAGTCAAATATTTTATAGTACATGTATCTTCTTGCCTTTTCAGTATTTTCAGGTAAAGCGTATGTAAAATCTGGCGACTTGCATAATGTTAAACTGCTATAATAGCGAATGAAAGCATGGCAATATTGGAATTCGCGAAAAAAAAAAAAAAAACACAGAAAGGTGCAAGCATTCATTAAAATCCAGAATGAGACATCAAAGATTATAATATTACAAAAACGTCACCATGAGCAGACCAAACTAGCAGAAATCGAACAAGAGTTCAAGAAAAAATATACCAGAAACTTATGCAGATCATTTAAAGAAGAACTTACAAACTACAAGGCACCCTTTCTCTGTTTTAAACAACCAGATGGAACTTTAGAAACAAGCAATGAAGAAAACTGTAAACTTTTAGCAGATCACTTCAAGGACCTTCTAAATTGTGAAACCCCTACTAATGAACTCATTTTTGAAACACCGGAATCAAATCCAGATTCAAAACCTCCAACACTGGAAGAAGTTGAACAAACAATTTTCGATTTAAAAAACAACAAAGCTCCAGGAGAATATGGTATAGTTGCCGAAATGTGGATAATAGGTGGCAGACAACTCGCTCAGAAAATCCATAAAATTCTTGTAGATATATGGACCAATCAAACAATTCCAGAAGATCGGAAGTGTACAATAATCCACCCCTTACATAAGAAAGGGGATAAGACAGACAGAAACAACTACAGAGGTATTTCTCTACTAGCTGACACTTATAAATCTTTTTCAAAAATTCTACTCAAGAGATTTGAAGTTCAAATAGATAATTTAATTGGAGAATATCAGGCAGGGTTCAGGAAAAGCAGGTCTTGCACAGAACAGATTCTTAACCGTAAGACCATCCTGCAAATTCGTAAAGGCAGACAATCGGTGATTACTTTTGTGGACTTCAAAAAGGCATATGACTCGATAGACAGACCGTCTTTCTTCCGTATACTGGAAGAATTCAAAGTAGACAGAAAAACAAGAGAATTAATCATGCAAACACTAATGGGCACCACTTCAAAGGTTAAATTCTTAGGAGAATTGTCTGAACCATTTGATTAGGACCTGGCAAAAAGAAATCAAAGGAAAGGAATAACCCTTGGCAGGCTACGTGAAAATAAAATAAAATTACGGTGTTTTGCCTTTTCTGATGGTCTAGCAATCTTGTCCAATAACCGACAGGAATCAAGTGCATCCATTAAAAAAATGCACGAAATCGCATCAAGAACAGGACTCCAGATCTCATACCAGAAAACCCACTACATGGATGGATCTCTTCGGCGTCTAGATGGACTACCAATGATAACCCAACTTCGCAAAATATCTCAAGTGCCTAATTATAAATACCTGGGAGAAGTCATCCAACCTTCAGGACTTGGTCATCAAGCAAACAAAGAAAGGATCTATGAACTACAAAGAGCTCACAGACTTACTTGGAACAGATATAATAAGAAGCCAGTATCCAGAAATGCAAAATTAAGGCATTACAACACTGTAGTCAAGCCTGAAGCACTACATGATTCTGAAATGCTGATTATTGGGGGCAGATAATTTATTGAAGATGTAGATAAGCAAGAAAGAAAAGTCTGAAGAAAAAATTTTGGACCAGTTTGTACAGGGGGAATCTGGATGAAAAGAAAATCTCAAGAATTTTACCATCACTCGGAAAAAATCACAGATGCAGTTAAGAAAAGACGTTTGAAACTTTACAGACATATTCTCAGGATGGACAATCAGAGATTGACCAAAATAATTCTTAACCTTGCCCTCTCAATGAAAGGTAAAAACAACTGGCTGCTTGAAGTTGGAAAATATCTTCAGGAAATAGGCATCACAGATTACACTGTACTAGACAGACTAAAGTTCAGAAAAGTAGTTGCCAATCACCACTTTGCAGACCACCCAAATACTAACGTCAACAAAACCTGGTCAGAAGATCGGAAGAAAAGCCACAGCTAAATAAGTTCAATCGCGCTCCTTAGTCGGGCATGAAGAAGGGGGATATATATGTATAATTTCTGTGAAAATATTGTTACTGCTTACCAACGAAAATTGAACACGCGGGCTGAGGCCACGCCTTAAGCTGGATTCACAACCACCATGTAGCGCACGCACGTGTGAAAGTATAAATACCGAGTGTGCTTGCTAGTTGCTAGCATTCACATCCTCGCGTAGCGTGCATACGTAGAGCTGATCAACTTTCTACTTCGTACGTACGTATGCTAAGTGGTGGTTGTGAATGCAGCATGTGCAAACGTAAGACTCAATTAAATTTTAATTTGTATTGAGAAATAATTTATCTCGCGGTCATGAATTATTTAATTCGATTCTAAAAATAAAAATAAAGTACGATCATCTATTACCGACATTTTGTTACGACATGGACAGTTTCCGCAAATGACTTAATTAAGTATTGTTGTGAGTCCAGTCTCTAATACTTAACGTACGTGTGCGTGTTTGTTCGTACTTTGTGTGTGGTTGTGAATCCGCCTTTAAGGCCACGGTCTTTCATTTATTTCAAACAATTCCAATTAACTCGAAATATTTTTTTTTTACGAAATGCTTTGAAATAAAATTGAGACTGTTTACAGTCATACGATACACAATTTTGCCACAGCGATTTTTTTTTTTTAATAATGTTCCGTTTGCTAGCAAAAATTAATTTTGCTTCATTTCGGCATATTTTGACCGCAAATTGTGATATTTCAGGGGCAATAATATAAAAATACATTTGGTGTATTGAAACAGAAAAATTCAAATACAACCGATGATATAAGTCTTAAAACTGTATGGATGAATTTTTTATGTATATAGTAATTTGCGCTAAAAATATTTTCGAAACCGCTCCGAAGCTAAAGACTAAAGACTTATTTGTGAAAAGGATTTCAAGTTCAAATGAATGCTTTCGCGGTTCTGTTTTTATGGGTGAGGTTGGTATTTTTCCATGTTAATGCGCCAGACGAGGAGCTAGGAAGGTTTTATTCTGTGAGCACGAAGTAGCGATGGAATGTAATTGCGGGGGAACAACAGTTCCTCGAGAAAATTCGTTGGCAAATGACAACGCCCGCCATATTTCCCACAAGCGTTAATCGGGAGTTATCCTGATCGTTGGGTTGGAGACGATTTACGTAAACTAGGTAAACTAATTTTCTTGCCCGTACAATTATTCTGCACAGAAATTACTGTATATTTGAATGTTTTTGTCACACACAGTTTAAAAAAAATTCTTAATACCGCCGCGGATTCTCGTGACAGGTACGACGCCATTAAAATTCCTGTTGGGTTCGAACTCGGGCTCTACGGTATCGAAAGACCGTTTAGTAAATCGTCCAGACCGTTATTCAGGTATCTTACAGTATTTATTTATTTTTCTCGTTCGAGTAATGCCTTGCAAAAGACAGACATTACTCTCTCTCTCAGGAGAAAATATCGCCATCAGGTCGCATTTGGTCAAGCTGCATGTTACCGCTACACAGCTACTGCCGGCTCCAAGTCACATAATTGCAGGAGATAAATTTAATCACATTATAAACCAGGACGTTGTTGACAAGTGCACCACGCCACGAGATCATCTCGGCGTCTTCGCCACTTGCCGCCAGTACTTCGGCGACGACAGGACGGAGTGGGTGAGTCGACAGTAGGTTCGTACGGTTACAAACAATTTTTCACAAGTACGTGTACTGGGAGAGGAATCGACCATGTCCTTGGTTAAATAGCCTTCTTTTTAGCATTCGCCTGTGGCTAATTTGGGTAACCATGGAAAACCGAAATAAGGATTTCCGCAGCTGGGAATTGAATTCGGAACCTCCTGATTGTGAGTCCGACGTGTTACCATTACGCCACCTCGCTCAGTGTGGCAGAACTGAGTACACATGAGAACGCAGTGTTCTGTGGTAGTGCTCGTGGACACTTCCGGTCTATAACGTGTCGTGTGCAATGAACAATATTCGTGACATATGTTAACGTCTTTGAATGTTTCATGCAATGGGACAGAATGACAAACTGTACTATTGAGGACATAATCCATTGCGATATATGTCTTCCCAGAAATCATAGAATGAGACTAAGAAAATCAACAACTAAAAACGAAAAAAAGAGAAAACAAGCCTAGTTGGCTGTATTCAACACGTCCATAAACCAAAACAACAGAACTTGAAACATTCCATAAGGAATTAGTCAACAACAAATAACGGAAATAAAAAAAAAAAGGAATAAATTTTCCGTTATTTGTTGTTGACTAATTCCTTATGGAATGTTTCAAGTTCTATTGTTTTGATTTATGGATGTGTTGACTACAGCCAACTAGGCTTGTTTTTTCTCTCTCTCTTATTATTATTATTATTATTTATTTATTTATTTATTTGTATTTTTTTCGTTTTTCGTTGTTGATTTTCTTAGTCTCATTCTAAGATATCTGGGACGACATAGGCCTATATCGCAATGGCGTTATGTCCTCAACAGTACAGTTTGTCGGGACATATGTTCTCGTGAAGCTTTGCAGTGCCTAGGTGTAGAAATTACAGCAACGACACTCAAACATGAAGTGTTAATATTTCGATACAATGTCGTCTGGGTGAGGTCTACAAGCGCGGAAGCGGTAAGGGCGACATAGCACGCGTACCACGCATCCATCTAGCCTCTAGGCGCAAGTCACTGAACTACCGTGCAGTCTTTTCCCTTACAACCCGCCTCTATGAGACGTTTCAGTGGCGACCCTGTCATTTTATGGCGTAATATTGAAGATAAAAAGGTTCATTGTAAAAGCCCATCACTTTTGAAAGATTCTGCGGCCAGATTTTCATACGTGAAAATGACCTCATTAACACCCGTTTTCACAATTTCGGCAGAAAAAAAGTAGACAGATAGATGGAGGCGCTGAAATTGACCGAAGAAAAATTTTTAAAGGTTTATGTACTTAATCTTGAGCACTATCTCATAGAAATAAAATAATTAATTGTGGATAAAGATGCAGTAGTGTATTTAATTATAAAATAATTATCACTTATGGAAATGAACTGTATTAAAATATTTTTAGAAATTAATTTTTTTCTAATAGGTATTCACAACTAAAAAAGTTCTAAAACATTTCCAAGCATAATAAGAGTTATTTTGTTAAGTTTGACGTTCATTGAATGCTATTTCTAAGCAGGCATAACTTACGCACGCTGGGGAAATTTTAGAACTATCTTGTAAATGCCAAAGCTCTACTTTGTGGTCTGACTAGGTGGATACCTTAACACCAGTTCTACGTTCGTGATAAATATTACGTTCTTTTGGAGATCCTTATTGTAATGAACATTATTCCTGAAATGTGCTCTCACGAGAAGTGCAGAAGTTCAAAATACTTCAACTGATAGAAAAACTTAACATCATCCGAATAAACGATAACCTTATTTATTATGTACGTGCACATTAAGATGCAGGTACTTAGAATATTATATGCAGTGTACCCAGGAAACATGACGTGGTGGGAAACATGAAGCAACCACGTAATTGTGGTCACGTGTGCGTCTGGCAGTTGCTTTAGTTTGTCTGACTGAACAGTTGTGTTATCAAGTGCTTCGTTCCTGTTCTTAAAGCTTAAATAATTTCTGCACAAATATACCTTGGTAAGTACTGAAACTTCTTTATAACTCATGCATGAATTCGGCCTGTATCAACTGTCATAATAATGTGAGGCAAGCTTGGTTAGTTTTGTAGTTGCAAAGAACTAATATTTTTTTTTTCACTCTATATCAAACAAACTTACCATTTACAACTTCAGTTATATTCTGCGTTTTATCTCGTGTACCTTAGAGAGATATGGGCATTATTTTGATGCAAGATGTGACGCATTATGGTAACGGAATAGGTCGCGTAAGGAAATTTTAATCCATACACTTCCACATCTGTCACTGTATGTTTTGATCTTGTAATTTGTTTAGCTAAAAGTTTCACTTTACGGTGGTGGTTAAACAGAAATCTGCGAAGAAGCAAACCTTAATCTCGTTTCTTGCCTGAAACTTTGCGCCGAAATAATTTATTTAGTATATATTATGAGTAGAGACAGGAAAATTTCGCGCATTCAATGGTCTACACATTAGAATCCACTATCTTATGTACCCTCAAGCCCAGACTATTTGTCCACTAGCTGCTACTCAATCGAACAGCAGACAATAAACGAATAAATTAGGTTCGAGTATGTATAGGACAATAGATTCTAGCATGCGGGTATTTGAATTCGAGAAATTTTCCTTATGAGTAGAGACCTGAAAAATTCGCGTTTTCTTTTGGGAGCAAGCTAGAGTTCCAGCAACTATAGGTCTGTATCACGATCATAATTGGCCGTTGACTTACTCGACACTTCCTGGAAGTAGTTGAGCCAATAATATTACCGTGACGGAAGAGAGACCCATTTCACAGTGTCAGCGAGCAGCTAATAAATAGCTGCTGTCTGCACGATGTCACATATATTCTTGGAGGCTAGCCTACATGCCCGTGAACCCGCGAATTTTTCCGGTCCCTACTTATGAGTATAGACCAGGAAATTTCGCGAATTCATCTCAGAATACGTTAGACTTCAAACGCCTGTATACGTTAATTATTTCAGTGATAGGATCACTATTGCTAAAACTTTTCCTTGAGAACTGTGGACCAATAGCAGAACTACATGAAAACACTAGATGACTCCCACGCTACCTTATCAACTGGCCTCTCACTGGAACAACAGTCAATGAACAATTAGCTGAAGACAGAGTGTACACAGGATTGTGCCGGTTGGTCGTTGAATCCGCGAAATCTCCGGGGTCTCTAGTTATGAGTTGAGATGATTGTGTATCGCAACAATGTTTTGTGTCAACGTACCCTTGAAAACACTATAGCTTTTTGCAACCTGCATGATAAGTTGTATACGTCTGACACAACGTAGCTGTCAGCAGACCAATAACAGGCCTCAAATATTACAATAGCGGTGTTCTTATTGGCTCAGTCAAATAGGGTAACAGTTCCACATACAAGCGACAACCAGTAATCTTCTGGTAAGCTGAACGTACGTTGAAACCCAGCAAATAGTCCAGTTTTCCCGCTTGTTTGTAGAGCTGTTATCCTATTGGACTGAGCCAATAAGAATCCAGCTATTGCAATATTTGATGCATATCATTGGTCTGCACACAGCTACGTCGTGTCGGACGCACGGTCGTAGAAGTGCAGGTCTGGACACTCGCCAATCTACCAATGTATTTTGCTTGACCCCCTTGTTGTTTAGATGTAATTCGTCAAGTTACCGAGAATGTCGTGAGTGTTTGGCGCTACTATCAGGCCAGTCAAACTAAAACTCCGCCCACTTCTTTCCAGTGTTTACATTATAAATTAAATAAAGATTGCCGAAGCCATGGTTTAGGATTGTAAGCTAAGGAAGTATTTCATAAATTGATAAAAAATCCGTTTTGATAAAAAGTGAGAGGGAGGTGGGCGGAGTTTGAGCTCGACCGCCCTAACTGAAGCACCAATAAAACACTATATTCTCGGTAACTTGGCGAACTACAGCCAAACAGCAAGGGTGTTAAGTTTCCAGGCGAGTGAATTTATTGTCAAGTGTACTTGTTTACTTCCTCGTCTACGTGTCAGCCTCTCAGGTCAAACTATGTGTATAATGAGTACCTTGCAGCTAACTTGTCAGTGGCCGCATTACGTTCTGTTAGAACCGAGATTGCACTGTACCGGGCAAACACCAACTTACCTTGCAACTGTCCACCACACGCCACAGTAATTTATTACAATTTCACGCCATGAAAAAATTAGCTATCACGACAGGAACCATCCTTAACAAAACTGCCAAACATTTTTTGGATATCTGCTCTCGTTTAAGCTTTAAAATATAATTATCGAAAAAAAAAAACAGCAGAGACAGGGGAGTATGTTCTTAAATAACTACACTCTAAAAATAGTATATAAATTTGCCACACGTGTTTATAGGAGTGCTAAGAAAGTAGGTATGTTAGAGTTGTTTCCCAGACATCCATTGTAGCACTCATGAACGATTTTATAAAGCAGTCAAGTGTATACTGAAATTACCAGACTTGTATTGTAACAAGTGTAAAAATTTGCACATTTACACGGCGGAAGTATGGTAACTTTCCCATACTGTGTTCAGGTTAACTACTTCCCAAACATTTTAGGAAGTTTATTTTACAGTGTACTGAACCATCCTTCAATCACACAGGACACAGGCGGCTACACAGTTAACCAAAACACGGCGACAATGAACGATTTCTTGTATCTTCAACGATGATGAACAAAGTTACAAATCTAACCTGAAGTTCATTTAAGCCGGAAAGTTAGATAATGCTTAACGAAGTGCACGGAAATGATTTCATAATAAAATATCGTCCATAAAAATGTACAGATATGAAGAAAGTGTATACATGAACGCTGTCGATTTTTGTTTTGCTCTTTTCTGAACGTCTGGTTTTCACTCGTTAAGGGTGATGGAGTACCAATAAACTGAATTTTCACTTTATTCGGCATAACTTTTTTCCCTTGCTTATTATAGAATATCAAGGCTCGACAATCCGCAGATTACACTTTTGTACACCTTCTTACTTTATTACATAGTCACAGGCTGTCTTATTTTTGTAGCACTGCTCCAATTGCAATTTTTTTAATCGTACGGAAATAACTTTTTTAACGTGTTGTTGAACTGGTTTGGTATCAGAAGCACCCGGGGGGGGGGGAGGATGAAGGAGGAGATAAGCAGACACGTTTTAGCTGGACCCGCCCATTTACATTGTTTTTTTTGTATATAATACGTTTTTATGCCTCTATGCTGTGTGTATTATAATGACCGCTCTACTATGTAGCTCTATACGACATAATTGTATTTACAATTAATCGGAAACTGACAAAAAGGGCACATTTATCAACGCGAGTATTAAACAGTCATTTATCTGAGTCTCTTTCGCTTGCAGCGTGGGTAATTTTCTCGCAATTTTCTAGTCCCCGGACAGGCTCCCCCGGGAATGTTAAGTTCATTCAGATACATCGATAGGGACTAAATTATAGCAATCAGCAACTGTTCTTTCTTGTGTGCACTTTTTTGTACTAGGCTTTCAGCGCGTAAGGAATAACGCTTGATTGCACGCTGCACAAAGATTCCAAACTTAACGACCCACGCAAATTGTTCAAGGAAAGTCTGTAGTTGAACTCAGCACTCTCAGTTTAACAGCAAGTCACTTTTCAAGTATCTGTATATTTAACTCGAACTTAATAAACAAAATGTAATTTTTAACTGTTTATGGTTTCAAGGAATGTTAGTATATATTAACAATAAACTAAACACGACCAACTCATTGTAACTTTAGATGCTTATGTAAAAACTACAAATTACATTGAAGCTATAGGTACTTATAGCTTTACCTGAACGTTACTTGCGTACAACTTTGTAACAACATGTTTCACTAAAAATTCTATCAAAATATTGATTAATAACCTATAACATAAAAAACCGATAAGGTTAATGACAACAGGATTGAAACCCTTAATTTTCTCACAACAATTGTTTGGCAGCGACACGATTGGTAAAGATTGCATGTATTTGGCAATACACATCGTTCTAAATATATCTGTTAGAGTTCAAATATTTGCTGTAATATTAGCGATAGTCTCAGGTTTTAACTCCGATTTCGAGGCTGTCTACCCTCTTTACCAAGCCTCGTCGACCAAACGTTGCATCTATGATGTGTAAGTCAATTGGTTTTCACTATTTTCATGGCAGCAGAACATTCCAATTTTGGCTTTGATGCGGCGTTATGAGAAAACTATGCGAGTTAAAATTGTTTCGTAAAAGGAAACTGTACTCACAAGTATTATCTACAAAACTAACAATATTTAATTTAAATATAAAATTATGTTTTTATCGCACTTGAACACCCTTAAGCTATTTTTTCTAGTTGTGTACAAGGTTTGAGTCCCCTCAAACGTACCAGCAAGCATATTTATACAGTTCGATCCACGGAAGTTGATTCATCTCAGACGTGGGTACAAAGAAAACCAGGCACGATGACTGAGATACGGGCCATCCAGACAGAAAGATATCTGCCCCGTCGGCTACACAAGCGCTACTGGGTTTCAAGCTCGGAAGATAAGATCTTTGAAAAGTTGCAGGCATCTTTACAACTCTCTGCCCCACATTTATCCCGCTGTAAAGTAC
This sequence comes from Medauroidea extradentata, assembly GCA_003012365.1. Lineage (NCBI taxonomy): Eukaryota > Metazoa > Arthropoda > Insecta > Phasmatodea > Phasmatidae > Medauroidea > Medauroidea extradentata. The sequence goes on from PNEQ01016820.1 coordinate 15,653, forward strand.
CGGCTCGGAGACTTGGAAGTCTCCCGAGTATTGTTAATCCATCTCTGCTCTGCCGCAGGGATGGTTCGAGGCTCTCATTCATTGTACAGCTAACCCGGCAAGGGTAAACGTTTGCTCTGCAGGTTCAGAAGATAACTGTTCCAAGTAAGATATTTGAGCGAGTCTTTCCAGACAACGTAACAGGTTGCGTAAAGCTGGGAAAATTGCGTATGAAAGTGCTTTTTGCATAAGGCTATCAGTGAAGTCTCGCAGCTTGTAGCGTGTTAGTGGCAAAGCGTACGACGTCGTTTAACGTGCGCAGTTTGACAACACAACTCACAGAACAAATCCTCTTGCGCTCCACGTCCAGGTATTATTTTATATGTTTTACATCGAGGAAACTTACAATGTTTGGACTGCTCAGGATTTGAACCCACGCACATAATATGCAGGTCAGAACAGTAGTAGTAAGATAAGTAAGGTATCTATGGAGTGCAAGAGGGGACTAACTACAGTGCTATGGTGTCACATTGTGCTCGTAAAATAAAATTTCATCGCACATTTTACCAATAACATTTTATCCTCGAATTTAGCGCAGGATTCGCACTGTGGGATTATTATACAGTCGTTTCTAGACACATGCATGTATGTATATTACACCCCAAAATGTATTTTTTTAATTGACAATATTTAATCTCTCTTTGGTTACGTTTAGCTGACGACGAACATTGATAGCCACCGTTTATTTTGTAATTTTATAATTCGTTGTATATTTTACCTCCTTATATTTTATATTATGTTTTCATTTATAGCTAATTTAAACTTTTTCTATGTTATAGTAATTTTATTCTGTAAGACCACTCTCTACTCTGGATGAAAATTAGGGTGGCTGATCGCACTAGCTTTAACCAGCAACATTCGAACATTGTGATAAATTTCAGTGATTATACGTGTTCATAAACAGTAAGCTGTCAATACAAACGTACATAAACTTTGCTACAGTGCACTAGATAGCATGTATAATATATATATATATATATATATATATATATATATATATATCGCACACAACTGGCACATGCACAGCCAGTCACGTCCTTTGTAATGCTCTGAATTACAACCTTCCGTTTGGGAGGCAGATAACTACACCGTCACATCGCCTCAAACTGGCCATAACATGCAGTTAATAACCACTAGTCTCGCGATGACGCCAATCGAGAATAGTTTTACCATCCGTCTCGACTTTGGCGTTGACTGGGCATGCTTGGAACAGTGAGGGTAACTTTGGACACTTCTCAAGATTTTTTTGTTGCACACATTTCTGACTTGGAATGAATATTTTTACACATAGTTAATGTTGTTTCTTGACAATGTTTAATATATGTGTATCTTTATTGCTATTATAGCTGCAAAATGTGAAAATGAATATTATTTGATATGTCTCAAGTATACCCACTAGACGGTGTTAAATTATGAATAATGTGTGTGTGGTGTAAGTAATGCTCGATAAATCGTTGTGTTTATCTCTGACCTATTTTAACGCTAAAAATATTTAACGTTATATGGCTAATGCAGGCACGGCTTAAGTCATAAAAATTTCAAAATATAGAACGCAGAAAATTGCGAACAAATTCTTCAGTCTAACCCGGAACTTCACGTACCGAAGATAGACATCAGTGGCCTCTGTCATGGAGGTCATCATTTGACTCGCTGATTGTGTGACCTTATTCTTCGAAGGTCAAGTGCAGGTATTTCATTTCCATAACTGTTGATGCAACTTTCTCCTCTCTTTAATCCGTTCTGCTGGAGGAAAACTGGCGGGTCATGAACTTAAATAAAAAAAAAATTTCTCTCACGTATCGAATTTGAATTTCTAGTAGAGACACACTTACCAACAAATAGTCTTGCAAATATGTGCACATTTTTTAGAGCACCTCGTACACATCTTTAATCACTTTAGACCCTAAAGAAGTTTTAGAAATTCATATTTTTGAAGACGCGTATATTAACAACCGTTTATATTTTCCCTGAATTGTGATACTACTAGAAACAATTGATTTTTATCTTCAATTAGGTAGCGCACTTAGTTGAGTGGCCGTCTGTCCAACATTCTGAAGGTAAGTGCTGATCTCCGTCCACTGCACTAAAATTACTTTTATCACGTGGGCTGACATGTATTTTATTAATTTATTCCATGTGTAGTTTAGTGCAAACACGCGCGATTTGTGTCTCGAAGTTTAACAGTGGCACTTTACAAATTACTTAAAAGTAATAGAACAGTGAATGTAGTTAGAAATTAACATTTATGCATTTGCAACTTGTGGTTTTTCATATTGCGTATAGGCTGAAACGGAATTGAACATTATTGAGTAATGTATGTAACGATTGTTTCTTGGATTTGAATGCTCTTTATGTTCACTACGTACTTGTAAATTAAAAACACCGAACATTAAATGTGCGCTACAGTACACTAAATTTTTGTTATAATTCTCTTGTATTATATCATCTCCGTGACTGAAAGCGTAGGGGCCTACCTTAATTTCAGAAAAAAAGTAGAGCACTAAATTAATTTGGCAAATGCTGGGAACATAACCAAGAAAATCTTAAGGTGTAATCTAACGAACGAAAAATAAAACACCTTAAAATTCTTTTGCAAATTCTGAACAAAATTAGTTACTGTACAAATCTGTATAAGTTCTTAAAAGATAACACTGAACAAATTCGCTTATTTATTTAATAACCGCGCTTAAACAATCCAAATATTCATCAAGAACTGCAATTGTAAACCCGCAAATCTCTGTTCAAAGCAAGGCTCATTTTTGACACTCCCGGAGCGGGGCAGAGGAATTTTTCAAAATTAATTTCTTAAGCTAGGGGATGCGTTTATAACAATTCGGGTTGAATATTTACTCATCTGTTCAATCCGGCCTCTGTAACGTTGTCGGTTAGGCGCCGGTGAGAGAGGTTCTGGGTTCGAATCCTGTCTCGGGCATGGATGTGTTGTTCTTTCACCTAACTTCACCCTCATCAGCTCTTAAGACCTCGTTGTTAAGGGCGCCGCCTACCTGCGCGTGAGAGGCTCAAAAGCGACGGAGCAGTAAGGTCGACCTTGAAGCTCAAATCAAATGACGCGTCGCCTCAACGAGCCAAGCGCTGAACTAGCGTGCAAGCTTCCCCCGGAACGGTTTTTACTATGGGACATTAAGCGGTGACCATATAATTTTATTGGTGGAAAGTCTGCAACTAAGTTCAGTGCAGGTCGCAATCTGAGTTTCACATACATCCGGTAAGTACATTTTAAAGTACAGAAGTAAAAAAAGCAGTTTTTTTAGCCATGTTGCAGGGCTTAGAAACAGTGTTTTTAATGAGTGTGGCGTCTTAACAATGAAGTTCCAACCTTGTCTGAATTTTGTTTCCTTTTCGTACGTTGGCACAATGGGCACACGTGGAATATTTCCGTAGAAAAATCCTGTTTACGAACACACTGCAACGCACTTGAAATGCGGGGTAGGCTGCCGCCTTAAAGGGTCGTAAAACCCTCTCACCTTACCTCCACTGCCCAGTGACGCCAACTCTGTTCTTCTAGCTCCGAGGGACGCCCCACGTCCTTCTGCACCGCGACTCTTTGACACAGCGACCACACTCTCTGAGGAGGGACAGAACCCACGTATAAACACCGGCTGTTCAGTGCAACGTCTTGACATGCAGCCCAGAATACAGGACATACGACCGTCGGCCGGCGAGTGTTTTAGCAATCAACCGCCTAGTTAATACCAGTCGTGGCACCTGCCACAGTAACTCGCGTTCTGCGGGAGGCGAAGACTCCTGGTGAAGAACTCCAACCGCCCGTGCTTGGGTTGAACCACCGAGACTAGGGGCGCCCCACCTGGGTCGCGTCGAAACGCGAAACCAAACTTTGACGATAGAAATCTTAGTTGCCACAACAATCCCAGGGCGCCGCCAATCTGTGCGTCAGAGGCTCGGAGATATAAGGGCGACCTTGAAGGGCGCATCAAATGTCGCATCGCCTTAACAAGCAAAACGCTGAACTAGCGTGCAAGGTTCCCGCCGAATAGATTTACTATGGGACACAAAGCGGTGACCGTATAATTTTATTGATGGAAAGCATGTAGCAAAGTTTCAACTGCATTCTGTTACTGCATTTTGAAGTTCGGCTGTCTGATAAGGCTGTTTTCAGCTGTGTTGGAGTGTTTTCCATGAGCATGGTGTCCTAATAATGACATTCCGACCTTATCTGAAGTGTGTTTTCTTGTAGTACGTTGGCACGATCGGTACACGTGGACTAGTTTCGTAGAAAAACCTGTTTACGAACACACTGAAACACATTTGAGGCTAGTGGTAGACGGCGCCATAAAGGCGGCCTGATGAAGAGTATGTTTGTGTGTGAGAGGCGAAAATCGATGATGCGCTACGAGCGACGTCGGCCGGCACACGTATTGTGATATCGCCTCTACAGTGTTCCCGCCTAGGGTCGTGGTGTCCGCTGAGTGTTCCATGAAGCGGGATTATTAGTGAATTTTAGATTAAGGAACTTGGTCCTTAACCGCCGAGAGCGAGGCGCATGTAGATTAGCGCGACTGCCCGCTAAACAAGCGTGATTGTGAATTCTGGCTGAATCTTTTTATTAAGCACTCAATCCAGCGAGGACACTAGTTCAAATATTTAACCAGAATTTTTTACGGGCTATATAATCAATGATGTCAAAGAGCAACGTGAGCCACGCCTCCTTGAATAGACGCCGACACGGCGTCCCGAAGTTTGCTTCAAATTCAAAACATTGAGACTTTTATTTATTTAATTACTTAATCTTTTATAAAAAGAACACTTCAAAAATGCCTTTTCGTTTTTGCAAATATTTTTACAGCGCAGGAACTTTCTGCGTATACAAATAATTCCTTTGAGTTAACAAAATATACCTTTCTAACTTTATAAAAGAATGATTTTAAGAAGAAAATCCTTGTAAATGTTATTAAGTTTTTTTAGTGTGTATTCTTCAACTACACGACACTATCAAATTATATTGTCATCACATCAAAAATATTGAATTAGATGTACTTAATACTTGCAACACTACCCACGGGGAGAGATATTTGATGCGATGAATTAATGGGTAACCAACTTGTATTATATTAGTAAAAACATTTGACTATGAATAGGATACTTGGGTACGTGGATATTTGCTGCCTTGTAAATTGTATAGTTCCTCATTGTAATGCCGGCCATGCTATAAACCATTGTGTAGCAATTAAAATAACACAACATGCAAGTAACCTTATTATTTTAGTTACATCACTGCCAAAAAAAGAGATATATAATTTTATATTGCTAAGTAACGTTGGCGGAATGTGGTTTATTAACGGATCTTTTTTGTATTAATAATCCACATTGTTAACGTATTACAAAATTAGAAATTGTTAGTAAATATTTGGCAGATAAATTACTGGAACATTGGTTGGCATTCGACAAATAACAGAGCGTTGGGACAACGATAGTTAGTGACATTTTTTGTCAGTTAAAATAAATATTTTTCCCCAAAAATTGTCCCAGCTTTTGAAAATAAGCTGGTACAATCTTGTGTCGACCAGCAACTGTTAACAAAAAGGTAGTATAGACCCGGAACATTCGCGAATTCATCTGTGAATACGTTCTACTTCAAACCCCTGTATACGTTAATTACTTCAGCGATTGGGTCACTGTTGCTGAAACTCTCCCCTGAGAGCTGTATACCAATAGCAGAACTGCATGAAATCACTCGACGACTCCCACGCTGTCTTATCAACCAGCCACTCACTAAAACAGCAGCCAATGAACAATTAGCTGAAGACAGAGTGTACACAGGACTTTGGAGTTCAGCCGGCTGGTCGTTGATCCTACGAAGTCTCCGGGACACATAACCGAACCTGACACGAACCATGAAATTAAAGCTCAGCAACCTGAGTTATGAAGTAATCTTACACACAGAGGTACGTCAATTTCGCGCATTCATCTGTTAGTAGCCTAGATTGCTCAGTCCTGTACACGCTCTGGATACAGTCGATTATTCATTGGCTTTCAACATTACAAGCGATAGCTCTATGAATAGGTAGAGCCCGGTAATTTTCGCGAAAATAATTTTGCATCACTTTGTTTCAGTGCCTTACGGCGCACCTGCATCTTTGCTTTGTGGTCAGTGATTGGATGCCGTAACACCCAGCGTCTGGAGGTTAAACCCACAAATCACAGACGTGATGTGTGTCAATTATCCGTGTACTGATTGGCACAGTCAAATGAATAAAGACTCTGCACAAAAACACTCTGTCAATAATCATGAAGTTGAACTGCAGGTGTGCACGTAAGACACTGAAACAAAGTGCTGCAAAAATCTTTTCGCGAAAATTACCGGGCTCTATCTATGAATCATTTCCTTATTTACTACTGGTTTGCAGTAGTCAAATGCGTTTCATGAAAGCCGCCAGTGAATCACACACGTGATTATGAAGTATATATTTTTGGCGTTCAACCTGACCTGGAATGTATTTGCGAAATTTACGTACCTCTACTTATACAACTTCATTCCTTGACTCATCATCAGGGACTGGAAAATTTCGCGAATTCAATAACCTGTAGGCTAGAATCCATTCTACTATGAATACTCAAGCCCCCGACTATTTGTCCACGAGCTGCTACTCTGTGGAACAGCAGACAGTGAATGAACAGACGGGGCCTGAGTATGTATAGTACAATGGATTCTTGCCTATACAGGTCATTGAATGATAAGACACATGCAAAATTCCTGTTGCCATTTGATGACAGACTAAACTTCACTTTCCTGTACGTAACACAGCATATTCTGCGATTCCATTGGGGCACGAACTTTTATGTGTTGTAATTGACGTGTGTTACGTCCTTACAGAGATTGGTTTCTTTACCGTGTAAGCATTCTCCGCTGCACGTCACGACAATATCGGCCAGCGGGAGACGTCGAACGAGCCAATAGTCACTTGGAGTGTAGTCAGCTGTCAGAAAATAACGCGAATTTCGCATGTCACTACTAATCAAGTGTTAAACATACAAACAGCCAAGTAATTTTCTGCAGGGTGCAACGCCCCCTAGTGGTGCCTGAGGAAACCCCGGAGGAAACCTTTTCTCAGGACACCACCAAGGATGGCGAGCGAAAAGTCTGTCACCACCGTTCCCATTTAAGATGACGACAGACACCCTTAGGAAAGGCCTAAAAAGTAGCAGGACTGATGGTTTTACAGTGGAGGACGAGAAAAGTCATCAAAATTGAGGGCA
>PNEQ01016821.1:0-14909 GCA_003012365.1 Medauroidea extradentata
ATATATATATATATATATATATATATATATATATATATATATATATATATATATATATATATATATATATATATATATATATATATATATATACACACAATGCTTCCCTCATCATACCTCCATCATTGTCTGGCAAGTCAAAACCGCGGTCCCAGCTTCTCTTTCCGCACATACCGGAGTATAAGTAGCTTCTTGAGGTCAGTCTTTATCATGTTTCTTCTCGTCATCGTCACCTACTGTGTAGTTCTCCACATGTTTTAGTTAGGTTTTATTCACTAAGACTACTCATATGATTGCATGCTGTCCCACTTATGGCTTATAATACTTTTTAAACCTGTGTATGACTTGTAAGTAATCTTTTAATGATTTGGTTTTACAGATATACACGTTCTAAAATTCTGAATATTTATAAATATTTTTTTTCCTGTACATGTTCTGTGAGTCTATTTCACATGATTTCGTTTAATTTCTAAGCATTTATACAGTTATTTGGTGTGGCAGTGCGTCTTGAACAGATTCGCAATACAGTCTTGGTAGAGTCTCGTGATTTCTTCAGTAGTCTTCTAGTAGCTGCTAGTAGTGTACCACGCCTCTCTTCACTGCAGTCCACTAGCAATGTAGATGTTGCATTAGTTACTATACTTTGTTAAATATGTCCTTTCAGCTTATTGTACGTACATTTTCGGTGTAGCCAAGATGTAAGTCACAGTCAAGAGACAAAAAGTTTCATCTCATTAATAACGTTAAATACATTTGTTAAGGAAAAAGTATACTACAATGACAAATTTAATGTAAACAATATAATGAACACAACATGACTTTTAGTCAGCATATCCTTATGATGACGCATTTACTCCATCTTAACACACGCATAGATTGTCGTCTTGCCAAATAAGCGACAGTTGGTTGCTACACTTGGAATATAGCTGCTTTTTCCATAATCTATTACTATATAAGTAGTAGGAAAAAGGGGCAGCTGGCACACAGGCTTCAGGCTGTGGACACGCGGGCAAGCCCGCCATCTTGTATTACCTCACGGCGGCCAACTTGGATCAATCTGCCGCCATATTGGATCAGTCTGCCATCTTGGATTATGTCATGGCGACTATTTTGTTGTGCACAGTGGCCATTTTGTCACATCATGTCACAGTGTCATATAATGTCACATTATGCCAAGCATCATATGTTATGTCCTGTGTTATGCTATATGTTATGTCTTATGTCATATGTTGTCTTATGTCATATGTTATGTCTTATGTCATATGTTATGTCTTATGCCATATGTTGTGTCTTATGTTATGTCTTATGCCATATGTTATTTCTTATGCCATATGTCACATCATGTCGTCCATCTTATTGTGTCCTCCATCTTGTTCCCAGCAGTCACTTGTTTCAGGGAATTATTCCCGCAGGAGGGAATTTTTCCCTGGAAATTTCCCTGCTGGAGAGGTTAATGATTGTTTCCGTCATTGGCTATTAGGCGGTGCTGGTGTCGCTGTTTGTTTCCATCATTGACCGCTAGGTGGCAGCATCCGCCATATTACATGGGTGCCGCCATGTTTGTTCCAACATCTACATCGCTGTCTGCTAGAGTGCTCTAGTATCGCTAATGATGTAAGGTCGTAGTTACTTGTGTTTGTATACGGGAGAATAGATAATGGTTAAAAATTTCTTAGTTCGCCGGGTGTTGGTTACGAACTTGCAACCTTTGTGTTACCAAACATGTGCCCTAGCCCACTGAGCTACGAGTACGTTGACGTTAGGACAAGCTTAAATAGTGTATATATAAAAATAACTTTTGTACCAGATAAATGTTCACATTAAATTTATTTTCATTTAAATTTGTAGCTTACCTATGTCTTATTGATTATATATATATATATATATTAAAAATATTAACTATTTTTATCCTACGAAATCTCAAAGCGGACAATTGAATCATTTTCATATGACTCAAATAAATGCACACATGAAACCTCAAAGCGGGCGATTGAATCATTTTCATGTTATAAAAATAAATGCTCAAACGAAACCTCTAAGCAGACGATTGAATCATTTTTATATGATCCAAAATAAATGCACACACAAAACCTCAAAGTGGGCAATTGAATAATTTTCGTATGATTCAAATAATTATTTACATGAAGTCGACATCTGAGCTACTACAAAAAAAAATTACGAGTGCCACCAAGACCTTAATGTGTTATACACAGAGCTATCTCACCCCAATCATATTATTCGTTCATGATTATTACAATTTTAATAATACTAAGACCTTTTTAGTAATACTTTGCAGATAGTGTGCTATGTAATATATTGATTGAGTGTACAATAAATGTTGAATCTTATGATCTTTGAGAAAATAGTTATGACATGCATATGAAATAATGTCTCACACACACAATGTTAAGTTTTAAAAAATAGTAACTTATTGAAAATTATTCAAATTAATACAATGAATATTTACAATTCTGGAGGTGTCTGTAGCAGGTCATCTTCTACATGAAAAAGTTACTGATTGCATCAGAATGCCCAATATTCTCGTGCACAGATGAGCGAAATGACACTTGATGTAGCAGAATAAACTTCCAGAAATTTCAGCTTCGTTTTCACTTGCAGACTCGTCATTACATGTTGCCTCTTCCATCTTGACTGATAATTAAGAATTACCTTCACTGGCATATATTTACTTTTTTCTCTTTTGTAATAACTCGTCAGAAAAAAATTTGCCGGTGCGAAAATAATTTCTTGCAACAGTTTTTCTCTATACACAAGACACAAATGAGAAGCACAACCAACCTTGACACATTGCATATGTGTAGATGGTATTGCAGTTATGTTATGTTGTAGTCCATCACATTTACCCAAAACAACACATTCAGGTGTCTCAACTCCTGATTTCAGTTGGTCCAGAGTTAGAGGTAGTGGCAAAAATGGTTTACACAAATGAACTGCACAGTTACCACTTTCACATGCAGAACAAGCTGTAACATTGCTGGTAGTTCTTGATGAAAAGGGATGAAATGTTACATGGAAATGGTTGCCATCTCTACACACTTCAAAATAAGTTCTGTTCAGAATATCACCACTGTCTTCTTCACTTTCAAATTCAATTTCATAAAGTACACACTGTTTGCTGGGGACTACGTAGGCATAGTTACCAGCCCAGAACTCGAAAATTCTACGAGATAGAGCTTCCTCCTTGGTAGGATCAGGTCGTATAACTGATTTGTAGTCTTGAACATCATTGAAGTCTTCAGAGTCACTAAAGGCATTACTGTTGCGAGCCTCAATTTCTCCATGCTTCTTGTAAACCTCTGATTTGATGCGTGAAAACAGATGACGAGTCAGGCCATTCGTACATGACGATGAGAAAAGAGTAATGAGTAATAAGTTGGCCTATGACAAATACACTTCACACAACAAAGGTGTGCATGGAGACATCCAGTGATGCTTCCCTTTCTTCAAAATAGTAGTGTGAGTCCAGCCACTGCATCTATCTACCCAGCGAATACATCTTCTCTGCTACGTCTCAGTTCGTAGGATATACAACTCTCACTGTTTCGTTGGATGATTAGCTCCCCTTTAGCTTGATTAATGAGCTTTTTAGTCGTGGATGGATGGTAGCTTGCTGTCTGGTCGGAGATGGAAAACAGGAGTTGCAGGGAATAGGCGCCACACTTAACACATCTTCGTCGTTGACGCACAGAAAGTGTTCAAGTCCATTGCAAAATTCTAGTCGATCTGGAAGACCAGCAGACATGTAATGCACCTGACGAAAACCAACTTCTGCCTCGATGTAGGTGTGAAACTCTTCTGGTCGAAATCTGAAGTCCATTGTGTTACGTGAACAAGCAGCGACTAAGCAGCTTTCTTGTCCGGGACAGATATTTATTATCTTTGTTGACGTCACATTAGCTGGTATCACCATCATTGTCGTCCCCCAAACACTACAGCCGTAGCAATAGCACATTCAGGCGAACTTTGCATCCAAGTAGCGAAGCGAGTCGATAATGTTTACGTTTTCATTACAATAAAAGCCAAGCCATTTTTTTCTGCTCCACCCCAGCAACAAATACGACATCTTCATCATCTATAATTTCAGTTAAAACATCTTTAATTTTCTCATAATCTTCATGTCCGTCTTCCCAGTGTAGACCATGATAATTTTTGTAAGCCATTTATTTGTGCATTTACTTTTTTATTCAGCAATTCCCAGTGAAATGGCGGCAGAAATCTACGTGTTGTCCCTTTTATATCATGGTAGGCTATGCTAACCTCTTTAAGAATAAATCCAAGTTGAGACTGGAAGCCCTGGATGTTTGCGAACATGATGACTGCCAAGATCAAACTGAGCTTAAGTCAGTATTTTCACCACTTTATCCCTTGCATTGTAGGTTGCCAAAAGGTCGTGGATAATGAGAGCATAGGCCTGTGTACTGGCAGGTATATTCTCTGCTGCTGTCATTTCAATGCGACAATCTATTACACCAGTGATTATTCGATCGTCTTGTTTACTTACATCAAATACTAGTAGTGGCGCACTGTTCATAAAATCATCTGGTTCGAGTGTAGTCGATGCTTCATGACCATGATATAATATCTGGAAATCAGCAAACATTTGGTGTGCCTACATGAAAGAACCATTACTGAAATTCGTGTTGAGATCCACGCATGGAAAACTGTCAGAGTTCAAATAAACTTTGACATTCTTTATATTGATATGATCGAATTTTGAGCGATCTGCACTTGCAGTACTCTGTCGTCTGGTCTGGAATGCTAGAATTATGTAGCGTGGGTTTTCTCTTGCAAATGATGATTTAACATTCCAATTTACATTTTGAGACTGCGTAAGTGCTGGACAAGTTTCCCAACTCCACGGGCGGAAAGCCACATCTATATTCATTCCTTTCTCGACAAACTTGAGTAGCTTTATTCTCTCTTCCATCTTTACTTGGACATGTGGCAGCAACCACTCTATCGAATGTATAGAGAGTGTAGTGATCTCTGGGTTTTCTGCAGTATCCAGTAAAGCATTTGTCTGAGTTTTGGCTAAAATTATGACAAACTCTTGTTTAGAATTCACTGTCATATGTTTGTTATATTCGGCGAATACTAGCAGTGAGGAAAGACATACACAAATTTCAAATCTTCCACCTTTGTACACAGGAATTTTATAATACGGTTCTATTCCCCACCCAGCCATTTTGGCTGTGGGTAGTTGGTTGTGTGTTAGAGACAGGTAGTTCTTCATAGTAGCAGTAATACCTACATCTCTTGTCTGATCAACCTCTACACCATTCAGTTCATAAGCTATTTTATTAATCATGTGAAGTACTCCATTTCTAATTATCTTCGTAGTTACAGGCACAGCATTTCCTCCTTGGTTATAGTGCCTCTGAATCTCAAGTATGAGTTGCATGGTAAAGTATAAATGTCTTGGTTTTGCACTGGTATTCGAACCTCAGATGACAGTTGGTATGGTCCGGGCAGGTATGGCGAATAAGCATGGAATTCAGTCTTTGTAATGGAACCTTCGTAACTAATGAGCTCGTCCACAGTCAATATTTCTGCTTCCATTCTTCTTGAGTTTGAAGCCTAGACTCATCAAGAACACATTACTTTTACATGTTAATACGATGGATGCTCACAACAAACTGACCTTTGGCTTGGTGGGGAGACTTGATTTTGTAATATTTTTTTCTAAAACTCAAGGCCATCTTTCTTCAAATACAAGCATAATGTATGACTATATTCAGTTTCTTGGACATACTCCATTGCAAAATTGAACGACTGTAAAAGAAAAACTAAACAAATAAAATAAACCATAAAATAAGCAGAGTATGCTTAGTCAGCAAGATACAAACACAACATGAAATTCCAAGATGGAATCGGGTCAAATAAAAACAAGGAACAAACAGATAATAAATGAAATTAATAGCAAATAAAATAAAAACCAAATAACATGTGACACAACGATGAGACGAAACAACAAACACAGTAGATATCAGACACGAACAGAAAAATAACAAAAGAACACAACAAGTAGACGAGACAAAATGCAACAGATATTAGACATATACAGACAAGACAAACGACACAATGAAGAGACGAAACAAAACACAGAAGTTTTCCAGACAGACAGTGTCACGACGTTTCGGGAACTGAAATCTGTTCCCGTCATCAGGTAGACACACAGGGTTCAGGAGCACGAGTTATTGTGATGTTGAAGTTCATCAAACTGCTTGCATTGATTTTTAGATTAATTCACTGCTTTAGCAATACCACTAACTTCACCAATCAGACCACCTAGTGCTTCTAAGCCAGGTAGGAGAAATGGCAGGAAGCCTCCTTGTTTCTTGCCCCATTTTCTTCTTCTTACAAGTCTTCTTTTTCATTTGATTGACTATATTTTTGTCAGAATGTGTGGATGCAGGATTAGGTTTAATTCTAGTGTTTGTCGGTGTGGATGGACTGCACTTTATTCGCAAGCCCATTCCTCGCTTGACTTTAGTCTTCGTGATCTTGGATACTCCCCAAGCAGCTATTCGCCTACCAAACTTTGAATCTTAAGATTTAGCAATCTTCTTTGCCTTGTCAGTGAGAACAGAGTCAGCAGTGTGTCTATCTTCTAGCTTATTACTATTAGCATAAGCTATGTAGTGCTCCTATCATGCCTTGTCCAATCCGTTAACTCCAATGTCACCACGCTCCAGCTTCTTCTTAAGCTTCGTTTCTGGCCTACAGAACCGGTATCCTGGAATGTGTGCTTCGAATGGTAAATTAATTGTAAGAGTATTCACTAATCCTATTCTGCTCTTGACCCTACTCCTACGAGCCACCACGTTACACTGAGTTAAAAATATTTAGGTACCTGTTTTTATATATTTCATTCAGCATCATTCTAGCCTGCGAACAGTACGGTTGTTAATGATGCACCTCCGCTGTCGCTTCTGTGGTGAAGTATTTACAGCTTTCTGCAGTGTACACAGACATAAAGCAAGAATATGTAAGATGAAAACTTCAAGAATGAAATTTCAATTTGAACTTTGTCATCGCCAGTTTACACGGAGTGATATTATGATAAGGCATTTTAGAACCTGCAGAAAAGCTTCTCCCTATGCACTGCATTCACCGCAGTTAGCACCACAGGCACCACAGTTAGCACCTCATGCACAACAGTTAGCACAGAAGGCATCGCAGTTAGCACCGCATGCACTGCAGTTAGCACCACAGGCACCACAGTTAGCACTGCAGGCACTGCAGTTAGTACAGTAGGCACCGCAGTTAGCACCGCAATTAGCACTGCAGGCACCGCAGTTAGCACTGCAGACACTGCAGTTAGTACAGCAGGCACCGCAGTTAGCAACGCATGCACCGCAGTTAGCACTGCAGGCACCGCAGTTAGCACTGCAGGCACCACAGTTAGCACCGTAGGCATCGCAGTTAGCACCACAGGCCCCACAGTTAACACCATGTGCACCACAAGTTGTTGGTGTTAATATACATATTAACCAGCAAGAAGTAAGTTTGCCCATATGTATTACTTCCGAGGATGAATTAACCTCTCGCGAATCTAGACATGGTCCCCTGCTTCCCAATACTGTGCGCTGCATCATAGCAGGGCCATCCAACTGTGGTAAGACATGCGTGCTCTTATGTTTGCTGGAGGAGCCTAATGGTGTTTGTTTCGAGAATGTGTACCTATACTCGAAATCATTACAAAAACCAAAGTATCAGCGACTTGGAAAAATTCTAAGTTAAGTGGATGGACTCGGGCATTTTCCATTCACCGACACAGAATCTGTGGTACCACCAAGCGATGCTCTACGAAACTTTTCGATGATATAGCTTGCGAGAAACAGGCTCGTATCCAGGAATACTTCTGCATGGAAGACATATGTTAGTAGATTCCTTTTACCTTTGCTGCACTTATTCATGTATACCCAAAGAGTTATTGAGAGATAATGCCAACCTTCTGGTTTTGTTTCATATAGATGACTTATCTTGAGACATGTTTACTCTGATCATGTTAATACAGATATGACTTTTGATAAATTAAAATAGGTGTGTGCATTTAGTTGGAGTGATCCTTATAGATTTCTTGTAATAGCCAAAGACTTTCCCTTACTTAAAGGATGGTATCGACGTGGATTCGATCAGTTCATAAGCCGCCATCAGTGAGAGATGAGCTACATAATTTCAAAGTTTGGCCACAATGGTCTGAAACGTCAAATGGAAAGTTGTTTCACACCTACGGATGATGGAAACTGTAGTGCCGAAGGAAAAAGACTTATTGGAAGTCCGAGAGAAGATGGAGATGCTGTTAACAAGGCACATATTTACACACTTCATGGTGATTTGATTTGTTTAGTACAAAATGTGCTGTATAGAACAGTTAGTGGCATTGCAAGTATGGTAAATGATGTGAATGTTAAACTCGATGTTATCCCCGTTGATATGGAGACATTGCTGGACAGGAAGCTTAATGCAATAGAAGGGCTGATAAATGAAACTTGTGGTGAAGACAAAGTCCTGGATGAGGTAATGCAGCACATTACTAAACTTGAAGCTTCAATTTAAAATACTGAAAACACGATAAAATCTGCTTCTAACCTGCTTTCAGTTATTATTTTGGATGGGAAAAATAATAAACCAAGCTCTAGGCCACCACCTAAGAAGACCAGCATATAAATACCCTGCCATATCATTATAAGTGGGTAGTACAATGTCTGACATTGTTGGTGACTTGCATGCTGTGATTAAAAGTATTCATGCAAAATACTTGACTGCTCAACGGTCTAGAATGTAACTTGATATGATTAATGAAGAAGCTTTCAAACCTATAACTGAGCGATTGGACAGTTTGAAGCTGAAACCACCATCATTGCTGGCAGTGAAGAAGGAAGAAGAACCTCAAACTATAACCAAATGCAAGAAACCACTTTATGAAATTGATGAAGATCATTTGTCTCTCTCTGAGTGGAAATGGAAAAAGGAACAAAACACAATACTTCATGAATACTTGAGAAACTCGCGTTTCAAAGATAGGACATATGGAGTGTACAAGCAAAATAAAAAGTATTTCTTGGGAAACAAGCAAATTTTATTCTTGCCCAGTACTGACATACAAGTAGAGTCTGTTATAATCAAGCCAACTTCTGTACTTTACGAATTACTGTTTAAACAGAATCTTGGTAATTATTCGCAAGGTGCCCTGGAACAGTTTAAACAACTTTTGAAACTTTACGTGTGCTTATTTGAAGAATATAGATCCTACCAGCAATGAATATAAGTATGAAACACATCAGAAGTTTAGCATTATTTCCCAGCTGTTCCCAGATGTAGGAACTGACATAGGTTCTGGTCTCGACCTAGGTAAGAAAATAGAAGATGGACGGCAACCAGAATACATTTACTGGAATAATGTTAATGAAATTATCGAGAGACTACGTCTACTATCTGCTTCTCAGCAAGCAGGAAATAACTCTCAAACAAATGAAATATCTAACATAATAGAAGAACTGCATGAAGACAGCTGCATAGAATGAGTCGACAAAACATTGCTAGGGAGCTGCACAAGCCTGCAAGGCGAAATTATCCTCAACATAAAGTGCAGATTTTTGGTTTACAGGACTTGTATCAAGCAGAATTGGTTGAAATGATTCCTTATGCTCATAAGAATAAAGGCTACAAGTACATGCTGACTGTTATTGACTGCTACAGTAAATATGCATGGGCTGTGCCTGTAAAATCTAAGAGTGGCAGAGATGTAACAAATGCAATGAACATTGTTTTAAATGACAAAGGTCTGCCCCAGAATTTGCATACTGCCCTAGGTAAAAAATTCTACAATTCATCATTTCAAGAACTGATGTCAAGACATAAAATTAACCACTACTCTACTCCCAGTGATCTTAAGGCTAGTATCGTGGAAAGATTTAATCGTACTATGAAGAATGAAATGTGGAAACAATTTTCAGCACAGGGAAGCTACAAGTGGATGAATATATTGTCCAAGCTAGTGACAAAATATAATCATAGAATACATCGAACCACTAACATGAAGTCTGTTGATATCAAGGACAACTCTTTACTACAAACTGTTTTAAAAAATGAGAAGAAGCTGGACCTGTTCAAACCTATAGCAAATGTTGCAGACTACATAAGAATATCAAGAGTGAAGGGAACATTTACTGAAGACTAGATAACAAACTGGATCACTGAAATATTTAAAGTGGTCAAGATTTGTCACTATGAACCAAGGTGAAGAAATTCTGGTTACCAAGTATCCAAACATGTATGTAGTCGAGAAGGTTTTGAAGAAGAAATGAAATAAAGTGTTGGTGAGGTGGCTAGTGTTCGATACAAGTTAAGACAGTTGGATTCAGCAATCAGACATTGCATATACATAAAGAGAATTAAACTTGCTTTTTATAAAGGAATGAACTTTTGCTTCTCATTTGTATCTGGTGTATAGAGAAAAACTGTTGCAAGAAATTAATTTCACACCAGCAAATTTTTTTCTGACGAGTTATTACAAAAGAGAAAAAAAAAAGTAAATATATGCCAGTAAAGGTAATTCTTAATTATCAGTCAAGATGGAAGAGGCGACGTGTAATGACGAGTCTGCATGTGAAAACGAAGCTGAAATTTCTGGAAGTTTATTCTGCTACATCAAGTGTCATTTTGCTCGTCTGTGCACAAGACTATTGGAAATTCTGATAAAATCAGTAACTTTTCCATGTAGAAGATGACCTGCCACAGACACCTCCAGAATTGTAAATATTCATTGTATTTATTTGAATAATTTTCGATAAATTACTTATTTTAATCTTAACATTGTGTTTGTGAGACATTATTTCATATGCCTGTCATAACTTTTTTCTTAAAGAGCATCAGATGTAATAGTTCTTGTACACTCAATCAATATTTTACATAGCACACTATCTGCAAAGTATTACTAAAAAGGTCTTAATATTAATAAAATTGTAATAATCATGAACGAATAATATGATTGTGGTGACATAGCTCTGTGTATAACACATTAAGGTCTTTGTGGCACTCGTAATTTTTTTTTTTTTTTGTAGTAGCTCAGATGTCGAGCTCATGTAAATATTTATTTGAATCATACGAAAATTGTTCAATTGCCTGCTTTGAGGTTTCGTAGGATAAAAATAGTTAACACTATTTAATATATATAATCAATAATACATAGGTATGCTAAAAATTTAAATGAAAATAAATTAAACATGAACATTTATCTGGTACAAAAGTTATTTTTATATATACACCATATAACCTTCTCCTAACGTCAATGTACTCGTAGCTCAGTGGGCTAAGGTTCATGTCTGATATCACAAAGGTTGCAAGTTCGAAACCAACACCCGGCGAACTAAGAAATTTTTAACTCGCTAAAAATGAAATCATAAAATCTATTCTCCCATATACAAACACAAGCAACTTCGACCTTACATCATTGGCGATACTAGAGCACTCTAGCACACAGCGACGTAGATGTTGGAACAAACATGGCGGCACTCAAGTAATATGGCGGATGCTGCCACCTAGCAGTCAATGATGGAAAAAATCAGCGACACTAGCGCCGCCTAATAGCCATTGATGGAAACAATCATGACATCTCCAGCAGACAATGGAAATTTCGAGGGAAAAATTCCCTCCTTAAGGGAAAAATTCCCAAAACAGTGACTGCTGGGAACAAGATGGAGGACACGACAAGATGGGCGATATGGTGTGATATATGGCATAAGAAATAACATATGGCATAAGACATAACATATGTCATAAAACATATAGCATAATATATAACATATGGCATAAGACATTACATACAGTGTAAGACATAACATATGGTGTAAGACATAATATATGACATAAGACATAACATATAGCATAACACAGGACATAACATGTGATGCTTGGCATAATGTGATATGATATGTCATATGTAAGATAATGTGACGTGATATGTGACATATGACACGATATTACATAAGGGGCCTTGATATGACAATGTGACATGACATGTGACAAAATGGCTGCCATGCAAAATATAATGGCCGCCTTAACATAATCCATTATGGCGAACTGATCCAATATGGCGGCGGATTGATCCAAGATGGCCGCCATAACATAATCCAAGATGGCTGCCTTGCCCACGTGCCTACAGCCTGAAGCCTGTGCGCCAGCTGCCCCTATTTTCTACTACTTATATACATTTACTCGCAAACATTCTCTCTGTTCAGAGCCCTGATGTAGTCCTGAAAGATAATTCTATTTTTGATCACACATTTCTGGTTTCCTTTAGCCTTTTTACATACATCCTCGCAGCACCTGTAGGTATACATCTTCGCACGCAGTCCTACAAACTCAGTCATAGACACAAAGTTACATTCGTCTTTGAATTTGCCTATAATCCTTATTTTAATAGGCGAGTAGCATGAATGGTTCACAGAATAGGTTGAAGTATTGAATTCATCCAGTATAATTAAAATCGAAGTAGTTCTCATACTAGATTTAAGAGTACACGACTATATAATGTAGGTAGCTGTAAGCACGCACACAAGAGCGCAATGTACTTGTCTGACCTTGTCAAAGTCAGAGAGAAAGAAGATACATTGTGCGACGGCACATGATGCTCCTTACGGGAATTAATAAATTTTTATCATGCACACCTGCATGGTGTCGAGTAACATCCGCCCAAGTGCATACTGCTGCGCTGAGCGAGATGTCAGTGTGACGTCACATGACGCAACCTGACTCGTACACCCATGTTTCTGCTTGCACCCCTGTGCGGTGTTTGGTAACATCCGGCCTCGCTGCTGGTCTGAGTCAGGAAAGTACATAGCTTAACATTTCTCCAAGAGACAGTCTATGTATCTATCCGATGTATGCTAAAAAAAAGACAGCTCTGACGAGAACAATCGCAAGCCCATTATAAATACTGCCACGCCCTATCTCGCTGCGGCACAGTGCCAGGTGCTTCCTGCCTTCCTATTACATTTTAAGTCTTAAGAAAAATTATGTCACTACTACCATGATAGCTAAGTGGTAGCATGTTTTGAACTTAAACTAATTGTCCAGGGATCGAATCCCTGTAATTTCACGATCTGTTTTTATAGGAACTATAATTTTTTGCTGAATTCAAAGCAAGCACATGCATTAACTACTCTTCTACCAGTACGAAATTACCGTCTCATACTTGCCCACCAAACAGCTGTCAAAATAAATGTATTTTCTGTTAAACTAAGGTGGCACGAGAGTTACGCCTCCAACCTTGTAATATGGGGATCGTGGATTCGAATACCAGTATATTCACAGCAATAATTTGTTTGCCATATTTATTCCGTCATCACTCAAGAACATTGCATTACATGACTACAAATGAGTGATTCCTTTCTTGTTTTCCTGTTTGCTTGTTTATTTGAGTGACTTGTTCCATCCCTGATGACATCGAGATCGACGAAGCGTAAAATATCAAATACATATCTACTGTATAACCTATCTACATATAATCATTTATTCTTATATATAAGTCGACTAAACATACATAAACTCATGTACACTGTTTGACGTATTGACACACTCTATTAGATCCACACAGGACTATGTGCATGCATTCCGAACACATCACCGAAGCACATCACACAGCACATCACACAGTACATCACATGTCTCAGTGAGCGACACCACATGCATTTCCCTTTCAGATTAACACTAGTGCTTTCTTATATTAAACAATCATCAAATATATATTTAACAAGGTAACTACTTGCTATAATATTATAGCTACACATAAAATCGTAGACGCGTTTCTATATTATTCCATGCTTTTAAATTCATATTGCAGATATGTATACGCGACGCGGTAACAGTTAACAAGCATAGATATAAAATGTTATCCCTTTGGATAGTTTTCATTACTGGATGATCCCGTCCATTTTAGACGTTCACGTTTCACCTACAACATACGTCATATACGATGCGCAACATGAATGCAAAGTACATTGTACTGTATTATAATAATGAACAGTATTACAATTTTTATGTGTTATGCTTCAGGGATTTTCTCCATTCACTTACATATATAGTACGTAAATTTAAAAAAAAATATTTGCATACTTCATACCATCAAGAGTTTCTTCCATATCTATTCCAGCTCTAATACGTCTTACTTTTCTTTCAAGTTCATAAATCAGTCCGACTTGTACCCAACCATTCTAAATCACATCCATTCTTCCAGCACTAATGTAATCGATGTTGAGCACTGACCAAAATCTCTCACTCACCCTACCCATTCTTAAATGTTTCCATACGCAGAGGAACTATATAAACCTCCTTACATTAATTAACACGATGGCGAACTTATGTACAGACATAGCATTTATACATTACTCGTCTTAACAATAATTGCTCCCAACTTCCTACCCTACACACACTTATCATAGTCGGACACAAAACCCAACTATGAAGAATTTAATCACATTAGTCCGTGTAGAAACCAATATTATAGTTCTTCCAAAAGCATTGTAAGATTCGATCAGTAATTATTTATTAAAATACTACAGCTAATCTTATTTACCTTGGACATAAATACCTGAGTCCGTCATAATTCATACCAACCAAAATAACAAGAATGTTTTCATAAAAATCACACTCAAAAAGATAAACCTATAGTTTGCTAAAAAAAATTGTGAATATAGGTAAGCATCACATCGAACCCAGGTTCAGTAGTGTACGAGCTGTCGGTACACTACCAACCTTTAACGGCAAGGTACACCACACGCAAGGCTACACAGTGATTCGTAATGGCGGACGTCATTCTTGATGCTACAGAGCGAGCTGAATTTGACTACCAAACATAAAAACTAGAATTTCATTGCTACCTT
>PNEQ01016828.1:0-10395 GCA_003012365.1 Medauroidea extradentata
CACCACTCTGATCTTGGCTGCAGTAGGCGTGCATGTCAACTAGCACCTGTAGTGAAAGTCCTTATACTTGTCATTGTTTTGACAGAGATGCGGCGTGGGGCCATGAGCTAGGGTTATCACTGGAAACAGTGGTGTCATGGCAATGCACCACTCTGATCTTGGCTGCAGTAGGCGTGCATGTCAACTAGCACCTGTAGTGGAAGTCCTTATGCTTGTCATTGTTTTGACAGAGATGCGGCGTGGGGCCATGAGCTAGGGTTATCACTGGAAACAGTGGTGTCATGACAATGCACCACTCTGATCTTGGCTGCAGTAGGCGTGCATGTCAACTAGCACCTGTAGCAGTGGCGTCTCGTCAGGGTAAGCAAGGCAAGCAGTGCTTGCCCAGGCAGCTTCCTGACAATTCTCTGATTATAATAAATATTTACTTGTAACATTGTCTCTACTAGAAGCTAACTATGACTCGTGAAAATAGGTGTATCTTTTACGAATTCCGCTCGGATTACTACACTGTCAAACGGAAGAAAAGAACTCGTAAACAAGCAAAGCAAGCTGTTGAAAAGCGCTTGCAATATCGCTTCCAGAGGATAGAGTTGCAGCGATAGTATTCGGGTGAGTGAAGGGGTTGGAGGGCTGGCCGGTCGGAAGGAACACGGGAGGGGATTGGCTACGTGACGCTGTGTTAGAAGCTATGATTGCAGTGCTTTCTCGCCGAAGTGATGCCGAATATAGCCGAACCTAGCAGAATTGCCACTATAGTGGTTTTGTTACCAGCTACTGTGATTTCAGATAATGTATTTATTACCTGTCAAGTTTTGTAACTTATACATTGATAAACAGGGAGGCGAAGACTGTTTAAACTGATACTAGTAAATGTGAAACTTTCTTTTCTATCGATAAGACAGGTCTCCGGTGATTATTCCATTGCCATTAGTGGTTTTCTATAAACTTCAGTTGGCAACACTGGTCACCGGCAGTTGGTTTTCATACACGCATTCAATATGCTGTCAAGTTCCCGCGCTGCACGGTTAAACTGCCAAGTGAAAATTATAGCTTTTTATTTAATTTGACTATTGTGCGTTGAAATTTACCATTATTATCTGCGCTGTCTAAACTAGGGATAAAAAAGGTATTGCGATACTAAAATCCAAGATACATAAAATGAATGAAACGGAAACGTGGATGCAAGTGTTGTGTGTGTGGATTACGTGCTAAACCTTTTTCCAGTAGTGGTTTTACTTTTCAGCAAAGTTGTGACCTCATCAGAGAAGGTAGGCAGACACCTGAAATTTGTTTAATTCAACATGTTTGTAATCTTATTTAAAATTTCTCTTTAATCGAATTTTTTTGTAAATGTTGCAGAATTAATTTCGTTAATGGTGTTTTGTGCTCAGTTCTCATAAACATAACTGAACTAACCTTGTGAGATCGATTGTTGACTGTAAATTTTTGTAGGCTACTTTTACAATGAAACATTTTGGAAACCCAGTTCCCGAAAGAAGCCTTATAGGTCGTTCAAGATAAGTGAACACTAACAATTTAACATTTGAAAAATATCACTGGCCGTTGCAGCAAATAATTCTACGTTAACTATAGTTGCTTTACACCTTGTACGATTGGCAGCGAAATTACGCAAAATATTTCCGTGTATTTTCATATTTTAACAACAATACTGAAACAATATCAACCGAAATAGACATACTTGTGTTTTGTCATTTTGTAAAATCAAATTATATGGGTTCCTACCGACTGAATACTTCATGTTACGTGCGCAAACCTCAAGTGCCGTGTCTAGAGATGTTAGACATTTCTCATCGTTTGCCGTTACGCGTGGAAAGATACGAAATGGCTGAAAATAATTTTTTTGCATGGCATTTTTTAAGTGCTCACTTCATTCCGAACCGCCTAAAGTAATACTACAACTAACTTTGAAAATTATGCAATTTCGCAAAGTTAGCATTAGTAAAGCTTTATTGGCAATAGGGATTCCAAAGCTTTTATTTGTAAAAATACAAAAATCGTTCAACAGTGTTGATGGCAGGATATTAAACGAAGGCTTTATGAGAGTGATGATTATAATAATGCGCATGCTGTAACTCTATAGTCAATGGCCTCGAACATCGGCCACGTCACGAACCGTAATTTCTCAACGCGCAGGAGCGTCATTTCAGGTTTTTCTTGGGGGGAGAGGCAAGATTTTTTGGCGACAGTGACCTTGTGGCATCTTTTTTATTAATTGAGAATGTATATATTAGAAACTTTAATAATAAAACATCGGTTTTATTCGCTTACATTAGTATTATATAAATAAAATACACCAATAATTTTATGCACAAATCCTTCTAAATCCAGGAGGGGGAATTTGCCCTCCCCACTCCCCTAAAAGATTCTCCTGCCAACACGGCATTCAGTAGATAGTAACATGACAATCTTACCCACCCCCTGGCTGGCTCCTTGGTTTTATCGGAAGGTATCAGATATCCTGTCATATTAACTTCACGCATCCTGATAAAAAATCTTTGACGCGATACCTGATACGGTCACAGCTGCCGTACAAGCCGTTACAGCATGATTTCCGTTCCGTCAGTAGCTAAACTGGCTGCCACGGTTGTTGCAAAGGTACATGCTTTTTAGTCGGTTTTATTATTTCTCTCTTCAGTTCAAATATTCCGAGTTTTAAGCCACCACCCCCCATCCCCCTCTTTCCATTTTTAAACGCTAAAATCCTGGTAGTCTCAAATATGATTAGTAGCTTGCCTTTCAAATTAGGTCACGCATCGCCACTGACCTGTAGTGAAAGTCCTTATACTTGTCATTGTTTTGACAGAGATGCGGCGTGGGGCCATGAGCTAGGGTTATCACTGGAAACAGTGGTGTCATGACAATGCACCACTCTGATCTTGGCTGCAGTAGGCGTACATGTCAACTAGCACCCGTAGTGAAAGTTCATATACTTGTCATTGTTTTGACAGAGATGCGGCGTGGGGCCATGAGCTAGGGTTATCACTGGAAACAGTGGTGTCATGACAATGCACCACTCTGATCTTGGCTGCAGTAGGCGTGCATGTCAACTAGCACCCGTAGTGAAAGTCCTTATGCTTGTCATTGTGTGACACTCTGGTGTCACTATTTTGTATTAGTATATGAGTTTATGGTGCTATTATGGTATGTGAAGTGTATTACTATAACTTTATAATATCTTATACATATATAAAACAAAGTGTTGGAGATATATGGGTCTGTTTTGCATGTTCGTGAGTGAACGCAAGCAATTCTGTGGTTTGTTTATCAAGTAAGTGTGTTGGCAACTTGAAAGACTCTTTTTTGAAAGCAGATGGAACTTTAGCGAAATAACTTTTTGCGTGGTTTATTTGTTTTAAATGCGTAAGTGTGTGGGGACTTATGCCCAAAGTGTGTGGTGTAAAGCCCAGGGCGATGCGATGCTTAGTTTGTGTTCTACTTTGGTTTTTGTGTGACGCATCTGGACTCTTGTTGTTTTCACCGAGTTTATAGGAGGGCTGTACTATGGTGTGAGCAAGAAGCTCTGTCAAAATACGATGATGCCTTAACTGAGCTGGACTAGGGCCAGAGCAGGGTAGCCTTTCCCAGGCTAGAAAAGTGAAACTTGGATGTTTTTTTATGTTCCTGAAGAATGAGGAGTCCCAGATTTTAACCAGACGTATGGGTCAGCAATCCTTAGGGGTCAAACATGGTTATAGCGGAAATAAAGACTATAAGGTGTGTTTAACATGTGGAACTTTAAGCTGGAAATAGCTATTGTAGTTGGACCTTGTGTCTAATTTTTTTGGGTTGTTGAGCACTGGCCAATGAGAGTGAGGCAGTGTTTATCGTGCCTGAAGGCCGTCGAGCCAGAGGGGTGGAAAATTAGTCAGTTTTTAGTTGTTGGTGGCGGAGAGAACGACTTTAGGCCTGGTGGCGATCACTTGGGGAGTCAGCCGATGTTTACCGACATGTGTTTGTCGGCATTGCTGTACGCGAATCGTGCAGTAAATTAATGAATGTTACTTCGCGAGTGGATTTACTGTTTGCAGACGACATGAATGGAGTATTCGGGAATCGGCGAGGCGCTGTGTATGTGTATGGGAATCCTTCCTTTGATGCAGTCAAGAAGGGTGCACCCACTACAAGGAATCTCCAGGAGGTGCTGCTAAGGGACATAATCGCGAGGTTTCCCCAGAAGCCCACCAGTGATCAGCTGCATTACGAGGCAAATGACCCATTTCAAGACAAGCAAATGGTATGTATTGGAAAATTTATTGACTATTGTTTGTTTGAGACTGTTCGGGCAGAGTGTAAATGTTGTTGACACCATGGCTAAAGTACTGTTTATAGCGATTGTCCCATTGTTTCCTTACTACTTCGTCAACGAGTAAATTAAGAAATTAAGACACAGTCACAATATCGTGCCTAATTAAGACTCTTTTCAACCCCACGAAATTAAGGGTGTCTGACCCCATCATCCAGAATCTAAATTGTCGAACATTTAGAGAACGGATTACTCTTGCCTTTTTGAATGCCAACAGGTTAAAATTCTGGGAGACTGGACGAAGCCATCGGTAGCACGTGCGAAGAAAGAAGACAGGTTTTTGGTCGGGCTCACCCACACACTATGCAGGGAAAAGGACAAATGCATCAGGTCGTATACCACCAATATATGAGGAAAATGGTATTTAGTGCATGAATGTACAAGGGTATTTGTATTTCAGGATTAGTAATCCAGTAAAGCAGATTGCAAATAGCAGAATTGTTTCTCAACTGTTGACGACTGTAGTAAATAACCTTTATGAACCACTTTTCGGCCTATTCAGTACACTGGCATTGCATTTACAATATAGCTATTTCCATTAGTAGTCATCATGAAGCCAATGTGTTATGGGGGTTGGAAGTAGACCCAGGGTTGGTTCTGAGAAACGAGCTTTGGGGACTGCAGAGGGCCCTAGTTCAACAACACATTGTGGTTAAGTATAGCCTCAATTGTTTTGACAGAGGCGCAGTGTGGGGCCATGAGCTGGGGCTATCACTGGAAACTGTGGTGTCATGACAATGCGCCACTCTGCCCTTGGCTGCAGTAGGCGTGCATGTCAACTAGCCCCCGTAGTGAAAGTCCTTATACTTGTCATTGTTTTGTCCATGGTTTGTGTAACCGGTAACAAAATGTTCAGGGATACATCGTGGATACAGAAGTTCAGTAAACCAGCCTTGGCACAGGTTCTCACCGAGGCAGGAACATTGGTAACTGAAAGTGAGGACATCGATACTTTACAAGCTTAGGCGAGGGATATGGTTAGAAAGTACAGTACCAAGATCTGTTACAAGTGCCAGCAAGGGAAAATAAATATATGCAATGTAAACTAGCATATACAGTGGAATCGTTAGTAGTGGGATTGCCTGATTTTCGCGGCTAGACGAGTCAGCCCAAAAATAATTTGTTATTGAAAATCGCCATTTAATGGCTTTGAAAATGCTAGGCAACCAATTGTGGTATGTTGTGTTAATAACAAAAGTGCCATAAAAATTATAAAATATTTTTGCCAATGCTAGGAGGGAAGCATGGCCATCTGAACATGTAACTGGAGATTTTTAGATATTGCATGTTTTGACTGGAGGACGTTGTAATTGTGTAGTCGGTATATTGTATGGAAACAGCCGTTAGTGGAAACCATAATTGATTACGTACACAATACCGTAAAACACGTAGAAATTTAAGAGCTGTCAGCTGATGAAACCAATACGACAACTTTAGTTTTTTATTTATATGAGTGAAGAAAATTTCCTTTATTTTGTGGGAGAAAATAGACCAAAACTTTGGTGGAACTTTATGAATTGATCATCTGTAAAGGTAGAGAAAAGCAGGATTCAGCATTTGAGAATACGCAGGTTGGCATTAAAAGTAAGGAAAGGGGAAAAATGCACTTATGTGTATGGTGTGGTATAGCTAACCACGAAATTGAAAATTTCTGTCATAATCCAAAATATAAAAGAGGAGAAATAAATTCGGATGGTGATACACCCAAACAGGTGGTAGGTAACTAAAAAAAAAGACGATAGATACCCAGAATTCGAAAGAAATCGAGAAAAACACTTTGTACCAAATTAGTAACAAATAAATTACAGTCCTATTAAATTAGTGATGTATCAAAAATAACATGCTGTCGATGTGAAAAACGGTCCATTTAAATAGGCAATGTAATTATGCATAGATCGTTCTATGAATGGTTTTATTGTAATAACTAGTTAATTTTTAATTTATCTTTACATTTACAGTTTCCACTAATAGTAAACTTTTTGAAATTAATAATTATAATCTTACGACTACTAATATTAGAAGTAAGCAACTATGACTTAGTGTACGTACGTAAGTAAAGAGTAGGAAGTTGACAAACTCTAAAGCTTTAACGCTGAGCAATGTACACAGGCGCTTATAAGCAGTTCAACCACGCATGCATACAACACATCCCACCTGAACGGCATTTATATTGGAAATGAGCGGAAAAATGCCGAAGTCGAGCATCTCGTACGATTGCGTGTGAACCAGCCGAGAACAACCAGAGTCTGGGCGTTTCTAACGCTCGTGTATAATCGCCATTAGTGTGAGCGCATTTACAAAGAAAATACGAGTAGGCTTGTTGGTGCAAAACTAGGTAGAGGGACTGAATGTGGTGGGTACCCATACCGGGCAACACAACACCAGGCCGGGACAAATATTTAGCCACTTCTCGCAAGATTATCGCTGCTACAATCATTCATATTCTCGGTTATTGATTATTGTGTTGTGGTTTATGATTTTCAGGTAAACTACACACTATCATGTTTCACTTTACTTTGATGAAATAAACTGGTTACATCTGGAAGAACGAGACAAACCAATGTAATACTGGCGTACAAAATACAATATTCCTTTTTCCAAAACTCCAGAATAGCCTTAGAACTTAATGTGACGATCATTCCATCAATATCCGTGCTGAATAGTCATCTTTTAACTATTCCCTAACATGCAATTAATTCTTTCACTGTGCGGCATTCGAATAATTTGCTTGCAGATGTAACTCGACAACACTAACCGCGTTTAAACGTAGACATTTCAGTGAAATAAAAATATGCATTTATAATTCCAGTCACAAACATATAGCATTTTACTGTATTATTTAGGTTACTTCTAAATCTTTCTAATATGCGTTTGACTGTGCCTTTACTCACCTGATGAAGCAGATGTAGTCTGCGAAACGTGACCGCGCGTCCGCGGAGAAATATATTCGTCCTATGTGTGTGTGTTTCTATCTGCAAGTACCGTCCTGTGAGTACGTGTGCACAATTCTTTCTGTTTTAATTGTAATTTCTAATATGCTAGTAATACTAAAATTAATTCTTGTGAGTCTGATTTTCTTGTATACTGTCTTCAGTTTGAAGATTTTATTAAATAAAATATTACATTTAAAAAGTTTTAATTCATTTGTGTATGATTTGAACTTAATTTAGTCCCTTGTAGATTTGCATATATTTCAAGATCTTCTTTATAAACGTCTAGTTAAAATTAGAACTTTGTAATCATATCATAGCTACCATGACAAGCAGAGATATTTAGCCATGCCTATATTGACTTTTAACCATCCATTGATTCATTTTATATAAGTTCTATAACATTAATAGAAAGTATCCAATTCACCGACGTTGTTAAATTAAGAGTTTGTATAAATAGTTATGTTTGGATAAGTTTAAGAAAAGTTTATTTAGTTTTAACTTCGCCAGTTAATTCATAGACGGAATAAAAATGGTAAATTAATTAATGAAATCTACTACGTGTTTCCCGTCTCCTGGCGAGGTCACAGTGTGTATGAGAGGGGTGAAGATTGCACCGACTGCTGTACTAGGTAGATATGCCTGTCGCCCTCCAACCCGAGGAATGTATGAGGTGAGCATGAGATGAGTGTGAAACAGCGACGGAATGAGAGAAGTGTGAAAAACTGGAGCTCCACAAGAAACCCTGCCAGCAAACGACAACGTCGGTTACGTTTCTCACAGGCGAAATATCCAGGTCTGGACCCATCGGGGATCGAACCGGAATCGCCAAGGTGGAAGGCGAGAGGTCTATCTTCTCGACCACCGCAGCCCCTTAAAATATAAATAAATTAAAACCAAGGTACGTGTTTTGTTAAAACTTTAGTACCGAGAAACTGTCAAGTATTGCCGCGCCAGAGCTTCAACAGATCGCAAGTGTATGATTAGATTTTTTAATTAAAAAACCCAAAGTATTATAAGACTAATAGATCGAGCAAGCAGGGCCGACATAGAACAAATGTCAGACATTACATGAGCAATGGCAACTTCTCATATTACGTCCTGACTTATCTCAGTGACGTAGCAGATAGCAAGTATGGATAAAACACTGCATCACTGGTGCGGATGTATAGTCATATACGATTGGAAACAAAAGAGTTCAAGAGAAGTCATGCATTATTACCTTTCATATTCTTAGTCAGATTTCCAAGCGGGGTTCAGTACCATTTACCTACTACCATCAAGTTGATATTTATTTCCTACTGTGGTCACTTTGACAACGATCGTTACTTTGTCTTAAAACATAGTAGGTATTCCGTACGAGTCATTTAAAAATCAATAATCACTTAATGTTTTAATTTTCAGGTATCACATGATGGAACAGATTTCAAATTTCCAATTTACAAAACCGTGTTTAAAAAGCTAAACAATGTGCTCTGCAATGAACTTGGATGAAAACGTAACAATCTCTGTTAGGTGTAACCGATTTTCCAAATTAAATCTTCCCAGCTGTATTACTATACATTTTTAATATGGCATTAATTTGTAATTTTTAAAATTAAATATAAAATTATACATTTATTACATTACCAAAGTGATGTAATCTCTATTTATAAAATGAAGTGCCCCACTCACTCATCAACGCACAGCCCAAACCGTTGGACATAGAAACGTGAAATTTTTAACGTAGCTTTTTCTTACGGCGTACGCTCCCACTAAGGAACGATTTTTCGAAAATCGAAAATAAAGGGGTAAAAATGGGCAAAACGTGGTTTTGCGAAATTCTCGACAACTATCTAACCTGATGATATATTGTTAGTATTTTTACTTCAAATAATTGCCTAAGCAAACTCATATTACATAATTTTTTGATATTTTTAAATTTGGAAATTAAGGGGGTAATATATGCCGCTAAATGTATTTTCGATAAATCCTCTATCTCTCGTAAACCACTTACGATATCGAGATGATCTTTGCGTCAGAATGGTGCTCATGTAAATGTCTAAATAGTAGTCTTAGGATTTTTCAAAAATCGTTTTTGAAAGCCGGCAAAAAAACGTGATTTCAATTAATTATCCGCGTCTCCTGAACCATTCAAGATATCGAGGTGGTTTTTGCTTTAAAATGAAGCTTAAGTTTGTACCTAAAGTTATTTCAGGATTCTTCAAAATTCGTTCTTGTAAACTGGTAAAAAAAAAAAAAAAAGTGTCTTCAAGTAATCTTTCGTAACTCCCAAACTATTTGAGATAACAAGGTGATTTTTCCTATGAAATGATGCTTACGCAAATATCTAAAAACAGAACTCAGAAATTTTCGAAATTCGAGAATAAAGGGTGTGAAAAGTAGTAACATATTACAGAACTCCCGAAAAGGGGAATATTGACCACGGAGAAATAACTCAAAAGTTGCAATAGATACATTCTTTGCTCTACAAAAGGCAGTTATTGATAATCATTGAGAATTAAAGATGGATTAGAAACAATGTGGGTCTGCAATTGAAATACCCGCAGCAAAGTGGACTGTATAAAACTGTTTGTATTTGCTGTATTATTTAACAGCCAGCTTCGTATTTCATATTTTAAAGATGTACAGAGAATATAGTAACACCATCAATCAATACATAATAAAAATTTAGTTGCTTCTTTCTATAGTACATGCGAGCGAAGCTGCAACGGGACAGCTAGTACACTTATAATCGAGCCTCATGATAATTTGAGCATTGTGTTCATCTTTACATGGTGACAGGGTTCTGTACTGGCATTATAAAGTTGGACTGCCTGGGCTAGATATATGATGACAGGGTGTAGTACTGGCAGTGTAATGTTGGACTGGCTGGTCTAGATATATGGTGACAGGGTGCTGTACTGGCAGTGTAATGTTGGACTGGCCGGGCTAGATAAATGGTGACTGGGTGCTGTACTGGCAGTGTAATGTTGGACAGACTGGTCTATACATATGGTGACAGGGTGTTGTACTGGCAGTGTAATGTTGGACTGGCTGGTCTAGATATATGGTGACAGGGTGCTGTACTGGCAGTGTAATGTTGGACTGGCCGGGCTAGATATATAGTGACAGGGTGCTGTACTGGCAGTGTAATGT
>PNEQ01016829.1:0-10389 GCA_003012365.1 Medauroidea extradentata
CTCGGCCAATCAGGAGCAAGCGGGCCTGTGATTGGCCGACGGGCCCAGCCAACCAGGAAGCAGCCACCCAGACACCAGGGTATATAAGGACCTGCAACTCTTACATCTGCCAGTTGGTCTCCGACTCCGACTACCTGATGATGGCAGCTGCAACGACTGCCGAAACGTCGCAAGACAATCTTCAGACGCGGCTCACACCTACAAGCCAAGAAAATGCAGACAACGGCCGCGAAAGCCTGCGATCTATTTCAATGCAAATGTAGTTAAACAATAGTCTAATTTTTTAAAGCAACCAAAAAATGATGTCTAAATATTGACTATAATAAACAATCTGTTATTAGACAACATTGAAAAATTTTCTGTTTAAAAAATGTAATGTAATTGTACAAATATTTTATAACAACTCCAGCATTTCGAAATTAAAAATAATATTAAACAATATGTTACCAGCCTAACTGATAGTTAGAGCAAATTATTCCTAAAAGTTAAAACCGGTAACGTAATCTGGGAGCATTAGAAGATAATAATGATTTAGACGTATGTTACACGATATATACTTAAAATAAGTCAGCATGCTAATTAATTTGCGAGTAACCAGTTTAATAAATTGGTGAAAAAACTATCTGAGATGTCTTTCTATCATAAAGATATATAAACAGTAGCTGTCGTTTTCAAAATAATATAGATGGATGAACAAAATATACAAAAGTCAAGTCAGTTTTGTATGTAGTATATGTGTACCAAGTTTGGTGACATTCTGAAAAGTATTTCTTAAGACATGTAGAAGTATGCTAAAAATATAAATATCCTCGCCATTTTGAAAAAATGCACACAGTATGAATAAACTGTAAAACATTCAAGTCAACTTTGTATTTAGTATATGTGTACCAAGTACGGTGAAATTCTGAAAAAAATTTTTTTTCTAAGATATGTGATACTAAGCTAAATATATCAAAATGGCCACCATTTTGAAAATATGCACACAAGATTAATTAAATGTACAATATTTAAGTCAGCTTTGTATGTAGTATGCACCAAGTTTGGTGAAATTCTGAAAAAAATATTTCCTAATATATGTGATATTATGCTAAAAATATAAAAATGGTCGTCATTTTGAAAATATAAACACAGGATGAACTAAATAAACAATATTCAAGTCAGCTTTGTATGTAGTATATATGTACCAAGTTTGGTGAAATTCTGAAAAAAAAAAATTTAAATTACGTGATACTATGCTAAAAGTATAAAAATTGCTGCCATTTTGAAAATTTATACACAGGACGAACGAAATACACAAAATCAAGTAAACTTTATGTGTAGTATATGTGTACCAAATGTTATGAAATTCTAACGTACGGTTCTTTAGAAATATAACTTGACCAAAATATTTTAATACGGCCACCATTTTGTAAATGAAATACTAAAAAGTCTTGTCAGATTACAAAGATCTACATGTGTACAAAGTTTGAAGAATTTCGCTCCACTGGTTCAAAAGTTTTTTTTTTTTAGGGGGGGAGACACATACACATACAGACAGAAAGGTGATCTAATAAGCCTACTTTTTCCTTCGGAAAGTAGTCTAAAAACCAGCATAAAAAGAGACCTGTGGCCTAAACAATTGTGCACTGGAATGATTATAGTTACAGAATTAACACGAAAACACTAGCCGCAGTAATTTTCTCACCTAGAAAAAAACAGTGATGTAGATTCTGTAAGGCACAGTGCATGTTTTAGAATTAATTTTAAGGTCAAATAGCGTATTATCTCTGATATGGTCTGAATTTTTCTATTTTAAGATTAAATAATTGTTTATTCTCACTTCACAAAATATAGGCGGAAGTCAGGTCCCTTAATCCACAAAAAAAAACTTTATTAAGTACTGCTGCATGTCACGATAAGCTCTGAATTTAAAACATATATGAAGTACAAGCAAACAATGGCAACCAAAAATTTATTACAACTGAGTTTTTCTTACATAAACATATTAAAAAAGTGAATAATCTAAAATTAAATTAATGTCAGTAATATAATTAATTTATAATGTTGGTCTTTGTTACTGTATAAAATTATAAAGTATGAGTTACTCATTGTATTAGTGCATATATTTCAAACATTTCCAAATGAAGCATTGTTTTTCCGCATGTCATATAGTCTATATATATATATATATGCGTGTGTGTGTATTTATTTATTAACAACGTACATATAAAACATAGAGACAAACATTAACAGGTTATTCCTGAGGTGGAAATAGAAAGTTTGATACAGGGAACCCATGGTCCAGGTCAAATAGGAAGGGCTGTAGACGCTTCTAAAGTTTGGGAAAAAATTACAAGCTATTGTGATATTTTGAAAGCGGCTTGTTTGACAGAAACCGATTTCTGGTTACAAATAAGTGTCATCGAAATCATAACGCGAGGAATTTGCACATTTAACATACCTCAACCATGTGTAAATTGGTTGGCACAACCCTTATTTTAAAAAATTAAAACTGTATGTGGCAGTAAAAATGTGCTATTTGTAACCAAAAATAATAAAACGTCAGAAAAATTAGAAAAAAAATGTCTCTTGCAAAAACTGTCTAAATCTCGTCCTTTAGGGTAATAATTAAATGTTTGATTTCACAGAGAACTGCTATTGCCTGCCAAGTATGCAACCAGGAATGACTGATTGCGTCCTGCAACTTTGTGTATGGTAAAACGTTACTGAGTTTCATAAACAGATTCGGTGGGATTGTTTCACTTTAAAGAGAAATAAAATAAGAAAATTAATGCATGTCTGTGCACTACCATTGTCATTTCGCAATATCATAAGAAATTCTACAACAAGTGTTTAAATTGGTGGCCTTCCATTTCATTACAACAATTGAGTCGACGTACCAAAGACTGGCGTACTCGTTCGAAAATATCTTTTGAATCTTGACTTTTGTCGCAGGCGGCCATTACCCTAGCTAACAGATCTTCCTCCGACTCGATGGGTGTGTCGTACACCAGAGCCTTGATTAACCTCCACAGGAAGAAGTCGAGTGGATTAAGGTCTGGAGAACGTGCTGGCCACGCAATAGCCCACCTCTTTCAATCCACTGTGCTGGAAATGGCGTATTAAGGTGATTACGAACAGCTCGTGTGTAATGTGGAGGGGCACCGTCGTGTTGAAACATAGCCGTCTTTGGTAGAAGGCCGTGGCCTTAGATCTGGCAACCTTGTCAAGAAGGGTCATTTGAACACTTATTTCGTCTCGCCAACGGCCGTGGCGTCCCCTGATTCGTTGGTATGTAGGGCAGAATAACGAATCACGTACAACCATTGTCTGTGGAGAGCTAGAAGATGCGTTAAAATGACCCTTCCTGGCAGGGTTGCCAGATCTAAAGCCGCGATCTTCTACTAAAGACGGTTATGGTTGAAACCACGTACGTTGCCGAACCGCAAGCGGCACATGCTCGAGGAACTCTGGCAATGTGAATTGCAGGAATTAGCAGTACATGTGTCCATTCAGTCGGCACGGCATCAAGTAGGGCCCACTGAGATGGTCGCCGACAATACCCGCCTAGATGTTCACAGAGAACCGTTGCTGGTTCGCTACTATGGCAGTTGCATGAGGATTGATGTCGTCCCAAATGTAACTGTTCCTACTGTTGAAGTAACCGTCACGCGTAAATGTCGCTTCATCAGTAATGGACGTAAAGTCTGGATATTCTGTGCACTGACGCAGGGACCACTGCGAAAACACATGTCGAGGAGCGAAATCTGCTGGTGACAATGCCTAGACCTTTCGTACGTGGTAGGCATAGCAGGGCTCGTGCATAACACACCGTACAGTTGAATGTGACACGTCCACTCCGTGCGTAATGGCGCGGGTGCTTGTTGACGGGTTTTCCTCCACAAGGTTGAGAACTTCTTCATCCACGTTTGGTGTTCGTGCATTCTTTGGGTGACCAGAGCCACCTCGCACTTTAAACTTGCCTGTTTCACGCAGTCTCTGGGTGACACTGCTGAAGGTCTCGCGGTGAGGTTGCCTCAGCGCAGGGAATCTCTCATGATACTGTCGTGCAGCAGCGCGTGCATTACCTTTCACTTCACTGTACAGCAGAAACATGTCTGTCATTTCGGCGTTTGTGTACGTTGTCATGTCGACTTGTAGCACGATGCAGGCAAATAGTGAAGTGTGGGTTTGTAGTCTACTACATTCCTTCTCCCATGTTCGGAAGGGGAATCACACTACTGATAATGAGAGGGGGGTTTTGGGGGAGGGGGAACCACGGCACACACCAATGTTATTAGCAACCACACTACACGATGCAACTTATGATTCCTCGTTGCCACAAACCAAGTGCCCAGACGCAACACTGGTGTGGCAAGCAGTCAGTCGTTCCTGGTTGCATACGTGGTAGGCAATAGCAGTTCTCTGTGAAATTAAACATTAAATGATTGGCCTTAAAGGACGAGATTTAGATATATTTTGCAAGAGACAGTTCTTTTTCTGGTTTTGCCCATATTTTATTATTTTTGGTCACAAATATCACATTTTTACTGTCACGTAGTTTTTTAATAAGGTGGGTGCCACCTCATTTAAACGTGATTGAGGTGTGTTAAATGTACAAATCCTTCACGTTATTATTGATTTCGGTAACACTTATTAGTAACCAGAAATCAGTTTATGTCAAGTAAGCTGGTTTCAAAATATCACAATTATTTGTAATTTTTTCTCAGACTTTTGAAGCGTCTAAAGTCCTCCCTACTTGTCCTGGACTACAAGTTCTCTGTGTCAAACTTCCTATTTCTGCCTCAAAAATAACCCGTTAAAGTTTGTCGGTATGTTTTAGATACACGTTGTGTGTGTGTATGTGTGTATGTATATATATATATATATATATATATATATATATATATATATATATATATATATATATATATATATATATATATATATATATATATATATATATATATATATATATATATATATATATATATATATATATATATATATATATATATATATATATATATTCGTTTACGGTGAGACAAAACGTAAAATAATATATTTCGCTTGCACATATTATTGTTTCTGTAACAGCATCGATTGTTCTTCATACAGTTCATATTTCTTCTCTAGGAACATTGTAAACAGTACCGGCAACCAAACAATTAATTGATTTCTATCTTTATTCAAACACAATGCTGATTCTTCCCTACTCGAGGTATTTTTAAAATTATGACTATTGGAGTATAGGCAATTAAGCTACCTTTTATAAAGCAAGTAATTTATGAAAATTTAGAGCATAATTATAAACTCTTTAAATAATATACAATTTGACATAGTAATCGTCACTCTCCTGTTACAGAAACTAAAATAACGTGTAGTAAAAATTAAGTACGAACGTATTACCAAAATAGTTAGGTGTAATGGTAACGCATCTTTTAAAATAAACTGTGGGTAATTTCTCTCTGATAAAAAAGTTAATAATTTCAGAATCAGAGTTTATGTACCCAATTAAAAATGTTTCATACGCAGAGTAATGAACTATACGTAAGTAGTTTTGGAACAAAATTTTACTACGTAATCTAGGCGGACCATTCGACAGCCGAGGACGCTATTTCACACGTGTGCTTGTTTGATTACTGGTTGTTTATATATACTTTTGATAAAGTAATGCAATTTGCCATATTGTCCAGCTTCTTGGTGGAGCAAGGCATCAGTTAATGAAAATAAATTTGCGAATATCACATCATGGTAGGTGGCCATATCAACAATTGCTCGGGAATCATTCTGGTGTGTATGTCTGCTCATACTTATTCGCTCGTCACTTCCCATCATGTTTCTGGCAGGTTCTGTGATATTGCTGGCATGTGATGTCATGTTACTGGTATAGAGCAGGACTTCTCAATTAAATGTACCTTCGGGCCACTTGCTTCAATTTTATAACTACGAAAAACACTCGGGGGCCAAAAAAATTCAGTCAATAATTATAGGCATTGTACGGAATCATTAGAGCCCGGTAATTTTCGCGAAAAGACATTTGCAGCACTTTGTTTCAGTGCCTTACGTGCGCACCTGCAGTTCGGCTGTGTGGTCAGAGATTG
This sequence comes from Medauroidea extradentata, assembly GCA_003012365.1. Classification (NCBI taxonomy): domain Eukaryota; kingdom Metazoa; phylum Arthropoda; class Insecta; order Phasmatodea; family Phasmatidae; genus Medauroidea; species Medauroidea extradentata. The sequence goes on from PNEQ01016829.1 coordinate 6,084, forward strand.
GATGCCGTAACACACAGCGTGTGGAGGTTAAACCCGCAAATCACAGACGTGATGTGTGACAGTTATTCGTGTACTGATTGGCACAGTCAAATGAATAACGACTTTGCACAAAAACACTCTGCCAATAATCATGAAGTTGAGCTGCAGATGTGCACGTAAGACACTGAAACAAAGCGGGGCAAAAATCTTTTCGCGAAAACTACCGGGCCCTAGGAATCATTTAATTGAACTTAATGTTAGTCTAACATAAATCGTTGTCATACCCAGAGATTACACTGACCAAACTATAACTATTAAGGACGTTGGCCCGTAAAAATTCTAAATTTTATATTTGTGCCAAACACTGATCAACTTTTACACATCAGATGACATGTCATTTCCCCGAATAAAAAAAAATTAGGTCCCATAGTTTTAGCATAATCACCTATCAAAGTCGCAAAATGGTAGTTGCGGTGTAGCCAAAATAATAAAAAATAATTATTTTGCAGAAACAAGATTATTCATATTAATTCTTAATGACGTGAGCTAATTCAAGACACTTTTGTGAACACAAAAGTGATACGTTTTTGTATTTTTAAAAAATTGATGAAAATTAGTAAATTTTTGCATAATTTTGACTTTTGGCTACTACTGAAATATTCAAAACTAACTTTTGTCAACCATGTCATAAAATGCATTGATACACTGACTATCAGTTACTGTAGTTTTGAATTTATTAGTTAATTGCTTTTTTTGATTTTGGCTACACCGCAATGGCCTTTTTGTGACTTTTATGAGTGATTATGCAAAAACTATGGGGCCTAATTTTTTTTTATTTTTGGAAATGACGTGTTATCTGATGTGCAAAAGTTGAACAGTGTTTGGCACAAATATAAAAAATAAAATTTTACGGGTCCAACGCCCTTAAGAAATAGCCTTTAAATTATTATAACCAAACATTTCCGCTGATTTCTGACATTTTGATGGTGGGCCAGTAGAAATCTCTCTGCGGGCCGCATCTGACCAACGGACCGCCTATTGAGAAGGCCTGGTGCAGAGTATCGTACTGTTGGCTCATGCCGCCCTATTACTTGGATATGCTGTCATATTACTCGGATGTGCCACCATATTGTTGGCGTGGGCCGTCATATTGCTGGCGTCATGAAATGACACTCCAGCAATATTGGTGGCTCGTGGGGTTCGAGATCACAACACACATAGCAATTTCGCATATCTATTAGAACAAATTCCTTGATTTAGTGCACCCATTGTAAAATTCGTCCATCTAGAGTCGCCCATGGAAAGAAACTCGGTATTGGCAATTATAACTTTTAATTCGGCTCGTTCGAAAGTTACCCAATTGGACAATCTACGTTCTAAACAACATTCATCTAGGCAAAGCTAAGTTGTACCAGCAGACGATGCATGCTCCACTGCGCGTCAAAAATGTGAGCACGGAGTGAAACTGTGGCAGACAGTTATAAAATAATATGAGGGATACATTAAGCGAATATTGCGACGTTGTGCAAAGGAAATGCTGTGAGGAATTGAAGCTTGGGAGTTGCATTTCATCGAATATATGTTTTGGTGAATACAATTTAGTTTTATTTGTGCAGTACATTTTAATACATTGCACGATATCCTGTATAGACATATTTTGAATTCCCGGCATCTTAAAACCTTGGAAAATGCTCCTAGACGTCGATCGACAAAACAATCTGGCTGACCTCTCTTGTGATGAAGGAAACCTGATCACGTGACAGAGTTAGACCAGTCAGCTATCAGGTTGCTCTTCGTGAAAACCTGAGAGAGAGCGAGTTAAACAATGAAGGACGTGCCCTTGCGTCTCGAGAGTTCAGGAATGAAGCTTGGCGTCGGTGACATCGGCGACTTGCTGGCGGCGGCATGGGGGCGAGGGCGTAGCGAGGATGGGGAGGGGGTGTAGCGTGTATGACGTGTGCGCTAGTTGACATATCCGGCCGTCAGTATGACAAGCGCGGGCGAACTGACCGGCTGGTCGTCTGTGCTGCTTCACACGGACACACATTCACGTCATAATGAAGCCATATGAGGCACGCCCAACTCTAGCAAGAACGCCAATCAACGACAGTTAGATCAAAACACGCTTTTGCTGCCGCGTGAAAGATATTCCTATTATTCATAGGGACTGGAAAATTTCGCGAATTCAATGACCTGCAGGCTAGAATCCATTATACTATGCATACTCAAGCCCCGTATATTTGTCCACTAGCTGCTTCTCAGTGGAACAGCAGGCAATTAACTAATATACGGGGCTTCATTATGCATAGTAGAATGGATTCTAGTCTATAGGTTATTGAATTCGCGAAATTTGCCAGTCCCTAATTATTCATAGTGGGACATACAAAATCATTCTTAATAAAAACTGAACGCTAATATATTACATTACGCTTCTTCAGAGTGTTCTAGTGGGAAAAAAATTATAATTTTATATTTGAATGAAACAGTGTTAGTTTTGTAGACTATACTTGAGAGTACATTTCCCTCTTACAAAAAAAAAATACCTCAGCCAGTTTCCCCACAATGGCATTTCGAAGTCAAAATGTGCATGTTGTTAGTTCATACACCCCTTGAGAACCAATTAACATAATAAAACGAAATAATTAACAGTGCAATTTCATGTACTTGACTAGGGCTTTTTTATTATATTAAAATCCATTAAAAATGTTTCGAATTTTTAAAAGAATTATGAAATATAAATTTATTTGCTACTTTTAGATTTTTTTAATACAAAATTATTTTGTATTGGATTTTTATATACCTAAAGCCCTAGCCTCTGACATATACTATTACTACAATTTTTTTTCGTTTCATTGTGTTGATTGGTTCTCGAGCGGTGTATGAACTAATGAGTAATGACATGCAAATTTTGAATTTTAAATGTCATTATGGGAAAACTGTCTGAGCTAAAAAAAGTTTTATATGAGGGAAATGCACTACGAAGTAACGTCTACAAATCTAATATTGTTTCATTATTCAAATATAAAATTATAGTTTTTCCCCGCCTGCCCTTAAAGTGCACGCCTTCAAAAGTGATACATCTAATGCAATGATCTTGTCAGCTGACATACTTCACTAAAAATTAAGTATTATATCAGTTATCCTACTTTTATTACAATAGGGACAACAGTCCTGTTTGAGTGTCAGTACTATCAGTATACAACAATCTGTTCTGTAGAAGTAACAACCTGCTGCGTAAAAGATAAATTCTGTTTGCTCCTCCTGCTGTTAATACTTTTATTTTTAGAGAACAAACTTATACTACTCGAGCACGACAACTAGTCCTCCCGTGAGGGGAAGAAGCGTGGCGCTAGTAATAGGTAGATAGATCACAAGGAGGGGAAGTGTATTGTACCTGACATGAGGTCATGGCACACGGTCAGTGGAGACATAGCGGCGTAAAACGAGCCGGCAGCCTGTGCCACAGTATTATGACCAGCAATGTGGTGCGCCATACCAGTTGTGTGCCGTGGTCAAGGACAAAACAGTAGTTCGCTTTCCTCCCGCGGGACTAGTTGTCGTGGTCGATGTTGTCTCTACGTCATCAGAAGTTCATGGTCTACAACAATACTTTTATTTCAGTGAAGGTAGCAGATGCTTAAAGTTGACTGGTCGTTTCAGGGTTTTATCTACACAATCTTATAAAACATTCATGCATGTTCAATTGCTACAGAGAATGAAGCGTTACAGCGAAGCGGAAGAATGTTAGGATCATTAAAGTGCGAGGTGAGCAAAAGCCAGGTGGACACGATACAAAACTCGTTATCACATTTTATGACGTTGCACGTGGAGATGTATTCATAACTGAACGCGCTATTTTATAAATTGTCTCAAAGCTTACGAATACAGATCCTGGCGTTCACCGGACATTTATAATAAACCGTATTACACATTGTATCTTAAAAATGTAATTTTCTAAACTGTTGGATGTAGCTCTTTCTGACGGAAAACGTTGTAAATGAACATTAAACAGTGATACCTAGCATATTGTTTATATATATATATAAACTAACACATTTATTTACAAAATAATTATGCGAACCACAATTTGTTACACTACACACTTAAGATATCTTTGAAATATATATGTATATATATATATATATATATATATATATATATATATATATATATATATATATATATATATATAGAAAAGTTATAAAATGTGTTCTGTCTCTTTATTAAGGCACTGCCCATCATGTCGTTCTATTTACCTGAAAATTTGCTGGAATATCCTGGTGTCCATATCATTGAACTTGTGTGTAATATTTAATGTCGAATCATT
>PNEQ01016836.1:0-15070 GCA_003012365.1 Medauroidea extradentata
TATATATATATATATATATATATATATATATATATATATATATATATATATATAATATAGAGTTATTTGTCGTCCAACACGGGTATGATTAGAATAAACATGAGCAATGGTGTACGTCCACAAACCAATAATTAGAGATGGTGAAATTTCGCGAATTACCTGCATGTTAGAATCAAATATCCTATGCATACTCTGACCCTGTCTATTCGTTCATGGTCTGTTGTTCCACTGAGTAGCAGCAAGTGGACAAATAGTCGGGGCTTGAGTATGCATAGGGTATTTGGTTCTAACATGCAGGTCACTGAATTCGCGAAATTTCACCATCTCTACCAATAAATTCTAATTTAATCGTGATGGTTTTCTAGCTGCGTCTGATGAAAATAGTTTCCGCTGTTTAATAACTACTTATGAGCTCTTTTCCAAATTCGTGTAAGAGTTATGGTCATAGGGAAATGAATAATTGGCGAGTTCAATGACCGACATGTTAGAATCGAGCCCGTCTATTCGTTCAGTCTGTTCCAGGGGATAGCAACTGGGGGATAAATAGCCGGGGCTTGTGTATAAATAGGACAATGGATTATAACACGCATGTCGTTGAACTCGCGAAATATTCCTTTCCCTAGTTACGGAATATTTGTTCTACTTGTATATTTTGTTTGCTCGCCGCACTACAGAGATATTGCCATTCTTAGTGCACTACTCTATCCTGCAGCGTGTCTTCAGTGTGACACGGGCTTTCTTAGATGTTAACAGCTGTTTAAAATAACAATGTTTCAAATAAGGTTCAATGCATTGTTCAGTTACAGAAAAAAAATGTTTTTGTACTATTTCGTAGATGTATTAAAGTTTAAAAATCTACAAATAAAACTTTATTTAAAATTTTAAATAAACTCCCAACTCATGGTACGATGCCTTTTTTAAAAAAAGTTTCAAATATTTATTAACCCTGAAATTAGTCGTGGGTACACAAAATAGGTAGGCTAGTTGAAATAATTTCAGTCGAAACAGAATAGAACAAACCAAGACGAAATTAAAATCGACGTATCAATTAATAGCTCGCATATGTTTAAAAATATTTCAAGAAACCCCCGACTCACAGGATACTAAATTTCAAATCGATCAGACCTGTAGAATTGCTCACATTCACTGAAAAGTAAACTAGAAAAGAGATAATTATTAGAGATGGTGAAATTTCGCGAATTCAATGACCTGCATGTTAGAATCATATATCCTATGCATACTCAAGACCCGGCCATTTGTCCACTAGCTGCTACTCAGCGGTGCAGCTGACAATGAACGAATAGGCAGGGCTTGAGTATGCATATGATATTTGATTCCAACATGCAGGTCATTGAATTAGCGAAATTTCACCATCTCTAATAATTATCTTTAAACGGCTGAACATATTTTCTTGAATCATAGCTAAAAACCATCTCGATCACGTTAGCTTAAAAAAAAAAAAATAATAAAGTCAATTTGTTTAGAAGCTACGATGCCACAGACAGTCACACAGATATGCAGACAGACACGTCAGACATGTAACACTACTCTTTCAGGGGTTAAAAAACATAATTTAAGTGTAGTTAAGGAGTTGGGTTTGTCTTTTGGTATTGTTACATATGTACGCCCAATACACGTAATTTTTGCTGAAATTACGTATCCTGTTAAAATTTCCCTTCCCGTTACGGTTACTTAGAAGTCCTCCGATTCATTTATGGACCAACAGTAATTTGAAACTATTATTATTATTTTTTTTTTTTTACTTTGTAAGGGATTGTCGTATGAGTCGGACGTTTATTTAAAATTGTAGTTGTTATTTTAGTAAAGTTAACAGCCCCAATGTATTATAACGTGAATTGTGAAAAACGCAAGATCATCATTACGTTCCTTGCTTGTAATTGTTATAATTACATTGTTACTTTGGTGAGCGATTGATAGCAAACGATTCGTATATGTCACAAATTGCGACATCAAATTTCAGGATTTAACGACTAATTTAGTGTAGGCGAGTCACACAGATAGCACTATGGGAGACCTGAAAGCTTTTTTCCTGTCGTCCAATTGTTGTTGTATTTCTGCCACTTTTAAATATAAACATAGATTCCTTAGTAATATAATTAACAGTAGCCTATATACATTGTACGAGGAGCCGTAAAAAATACAACTTTTAATATTACTATCATAGACGAGGTGGTCTTCAAAAGTGAGGAAATTCTCACGTCACGTAGGCCCCTAAGTGGTTTTGTTTCGTTTCACGAGGGTATGTTTTTATAAAACATATTTAATTTGATTTGCTGTAAATGTTTGGTTCGGAATTTATTTATGATTAATAATTTTCATTTTTGACAGACTTTAAAAAAGAGTTATCAATTAGGTTTTAAAAAATGTTTGTTACCTCTGAACTCGTCATTTTTAAACCGATTGGAAAATGTATTATTTTGTGTTGGAAATGGGTATATTCGAGGGGGTCCCATTTTAATTTAATTGGCATTGAACCTTGGATTTCGAAGATACACCAGGGAACTCCTCAAAATCGAATAGGAAATGTATAGTGATTGAGATATTGGTAGGTTTATGACAATACAAGACCAGGTAGATACCTAACTATAGTCGAGGACGTTCTGGACTGACTTGAACTGCGAATGGACAACGGAACTCTTTAACGACAACCAGCGCGAATGTGGAAGGTCGGCATCCGAACTCTGTAAAAAATCAAGGAATAAAATTAACAAAAAATAACACTAATTAAAAAAAACTAAAAACATGCACTAAAAAAAATTACGTTATTTTTAGACTACTTAAAATACACTAAATTTGTTAGGACAGTAATGTACAATTATTATTGTTATTTTTGAAGTCGGTGCCACCAAAGCTTTTTAGAAGAATTTCGAAATTTCCAAAAATTTACAAAATATATTTAAAGTTACGCTAGTTGGATAATGTAGCAATACCTAATTAAACCAATCTACCAATGAACAAAACAGGGACTTAAAGCGACACATCGAGAATCTATCGACAAAAGAACACAAATGTGTAAAACAAATCTAAATACCTTAGGCGATTCTAAGCTTCAAGAAACCACAATGGAATAGAATTAGAGAAAACTTACAGCATACAAGCGCATCGGAAATTTTGATATCAGACACAACTGTCAGCGACGTCTGCCTAAGTACGAGGCATCATATAGCGTATTTAATTACGTGAGTAGTCTTTCTGTTAAGTTTGGTTTTGCTATACGTTCATGGATTTATCAGCAAGCTGTTTAAATTATTTTACTAAAGACTTTAAAAGGTCTTCGTCCCTCTTTGGTTGTTACGACATAAGTTTCATAAACTTTTGATAGGTCCGTGCTCGTAGCACACGTGATACCTAAAGCGACGATTTTATGGCGAAAAGATTTTTGCAACATTTGATTTCAATGCGTTATGTGCACATCTGCAGTTCTGCTACGTCGTCTGTGATTGGGTGATTTTACTCTCCCTTGCCTTGGCAAGTTACAGAAGTACAGAGTCACAATGATATTATTCTGATTGGTGCAGTCAAATGAGAAACATGTCTGAACATAGACACGCTACCAATAACCGTGAAGCATAGCTGCCGATGTGCACGTGATACACTGAAACAAAGTGGGGCAGTTTTTTTTTTTCCGTGACAAAATCATTGCCATAGTGATATCACATAACGTCCTTGTTACATTTTCCTCAGACATTTTACAGAAGCAACAATCTTTTTGTTAAGGTTATGGTGATGGTGACGAAACAGAGTACGATAGGAATTTGTGGCGAATTTCAGACCTTAAATTCATTATCGCTGGAGATTCAACTAGTTACGTGTTAGTTGGTGGAAGACTACAGAATTTACATTTAAACACTCTTTAACGTGGACGGTGGCGCGAGCTGCTGTCGTGTTCCGCGGTCGTATTTTTCTCGGGGAGCCTTGGAGGGCCCCGGACAGAATCGGCCCGGCGAGATCGCACGCGAATTTGCATGCCGCCGGCCAGGCAGTTAGTGGTTAATCGCAGCAGTGGTTGTTGCGACTCCGCCCTTACTTTAGTAGGGCCAGTCGACCCTTCGTGCGGCCTGCGTCAGGAGAAATGTCTCACGCTTACTTTCAGTTCTGTGCGGCTGGTTTATCCACCTCCTGTCAACTGTTCTGCGAAACACCCAGTTCATGGTACCCAGGCGAACACTGCCTATTCATGACGTATGCTGATAAAGGTGGAATTTATTTACATGCTTTTATTTCACATACCTTTCCTTTCGCATAAATCATGTTTCATGTTACAAGTACTCCTCAATAAGGTATTATGTTGAATAACTTGTCTATGATTTTACACCTCTCTTTATAAATAATGAAATTAGTCATTTTACACAATGTATTAAATGACTCCTGTTAAAATTGTGTACTGGTGTTAAATCATGTACAGGTATTCTTTTCTCTTAAAATAACACGTGTCAAAAATGTACTGCACCGTCTACTTTTATGCAAAAGCCAGATATGTTTAGTAGTGGAGAAAAATAATGTTATGCGTTTATTTGTAAGTCGTATTTCGTATTAACATTTTTTCTCTATTACATTCATTAAAATGTACACTATTGTAGTCATGCCGGAGACACGCGTGTCACTAATAGATAGAGACCGAAAAAATTCGCGGGTTCACTGATCTGCAGGCCAGCTTCCAAGAATATTTGTGTAATCGTGTAGACTGTAGCTGTTTATTAGCTGCTCGCTGACACAGTGAAATGGACCTGTGTTCAGTTACAGTTTTTTTATTGGCTCAGCTACTTCCAGGAAGTGTCGAGTAAGTCAACGGTCAATTATGAACTTGTACGGACCTATAGTTACGGGAACTATAGCTCGCGCCTAAAAGAAAACGTGACATTTTCAGGTATATACTAATAGAAAATGGTTACCTCCACACAATAAACAAAACCTACATAGTTGTAGGTTACAGCAAATTAATTTTTAGGACAATCCACGTTATTCGTTGCGGCGGTGAACACTAGTTTTTTTCTCTGTAAGGAATTTGTGTTTTGTTTCTTCTTTATGATAGCTTGGAATGTGCGACACTTAAATGTATCAAATGCGATTATTCCAGTACTTTTTTTTAACATAGTCTTGGGTTGGTACTAGCCTCTAATTTTAGTGTTGTAATAATACACGTCAGTTAAATTGCAGTACATAGTTTAGTCTTGTAGAAAAACAATTCTGTGTGCACATGTTTTACTTTTGCGTTAACACAGTAGATTAACGTTATTACGGCCATAAAATAGTTACAGAATTATGCAGCACGGGCGGCTAGTAAGTGGCATGGGAGTTATTCAGCAAGATAGCTTACTGGAAGGTTGTTGGGTGGGTACGTGGTGCCATTCAGATTGCTGTGCATATAGCACTTGATGAAGGGTGCTATAGATGTCTAAACATTGCTCGACTGGGTTTATGTTGACGGACTTAAAACGACGATTGAAAATACGCTACGTGTTCCCGCCTTCGAGCAGGTTCACATTGTGTATGAGAGAAGGACCGGGGTGAAGGTGGGACCAGCCGCTCGATTAGCGACATGCCTGTCGCCTTAAACCCATGGTTAATGTGCTGAAATTATTTGTTTACTTAGCTTCAACGTCCGGAAATTCTGGTCGTATGACTTTACCACATTTTCATGCCGGAAGGTGTTTTTCGTCGTGACATGTATGTTAACGATCTCAAAGTAAGGGTAGGCATCGAGATAGCGTGGCTTCTCAATATGCTTGGAAACATCCCGTATCGCGACATTAGTGCCTAGATTATATAGATGCTACCACCAGCTGTTGATTAGTGATTGCATGGCGTTGTCTCGTAAACTTTTCGCCAACACCAATGTCCTTTCCGTTTGATGGAACGAAAACGTGACGCCTAGTAAAATACAAAATTCTATCAATAATAGTCATCCATCTGCGGCTGACTAGTGTCTGCTAGTGCCAGCATGGATACGAATAACAGCCGGCTGATTCGGACACTTTGAGAGTCATGATTTGTTATACGATCGTTGATACGCGTCTTTTACAGGTTGTTGCAAGATGACATGCTAGTATTTTGGTGGGAACAATCACTTCTAGAGAGAGAGAGAGAGAGAGAGAGAGAAAGAGAGAGAAAGAGAGAGAGAGAATGAGAGAGAGAATGAGAGAGAGAATGAGAGAGAGAATGAGAGAGAGAATGAGAGAGAGAGAATGAGAGAGAGAGAATGAGAGAGAGAGAGAATGAGAGAGAGAGAGAGAATGAGAGAGAGAGAATGAGAGAGAGAGAGAGAATTAGAGAGAGAGAGATAATTTGCGCGAGCATAGGTCTTAAAATGCATCGTTTCTGTACTACGTTTCAAAGTACATGGCATTGCAGTGCTAAGCTCGCGAACTGGATCATTTTACTGTGGAATGTCATTGCAGCTGTTATTGATAGTTACCCGGTGAGGGGGGTGGAGATTAAATATCCCCCTTTTATGGGTGCAACGTAAAATTTGCACCTGCGTTGAGTCTGCTTTGCCCGAAAGCTGATCAGCATCCCTTTTACAACGTCGGAGATTTCCTGCAGCAATTGTTGACATTGCTGGCTGAATCTACAATTAATGCATGCCACAGTATGCACTCGGCAAGTGTTCCGAAACACATGTCTTGTATCATTGCCTAGCCATTGACGTCAAATATATTTGGTAATGTGATTAGACCACACAGTGTAGAAGGAATTCTCTTGAAATGTTTATGGTTTGTAGGCAGGCCCTGTACTATATAACTTAAATGAATAACTTCACGTGTTATTTCAAAACGGACATAGAAATGGCTAAGTTTGCAGAAAATACATTTAAAAAGTTAAGAACACTTTTGTGAATCATAATAAAAAAGTCGTGTTGCTCAGTGTACGAAAATCCGTTGTTATTAAGTTCTTTCAATCAAAATCATCAATGTACTCGTTCATTATCACTTCACCGTTGGACGCTTTTTCGTTGTCTTCAGTAGTAGCTGCCAGTCCTTCCCCTAGAAAAAGTTACCGTAACCTACCAATGTAGTATTCAGAGAATTCATTTTTGTACCTTAATGCGTCTTAGTCGTATATAGGTCGCTTAAGGGTCAGTCCATATCAAGTGGTCCAGCACTGGTTGCTCGACTATTTAAAAAGAAATTCATAATTTGTGCCTTGTTAACATTATGTATCGACAGTTGAAAACTGGTACAATGAAATTTTTATCCTCACTAGTATGATTATGGCAGCCATTTTTTTTGTCATGGGGCACGACAATTTTTACATTTACAAGGGTTCAACTACATTGCTATATCTTAACTCTGGTAGGTCATATCATGATGAAACAAAATCTGAGGTGTTAAGCACATTTAAAGCTACAGCTCTGATCACAAATAATATTTTTCAAATCACTCAGTTTTACCAACTTTAAATGTTGAACTTCTGCCTCAGAATTGCAAAAAACGTGCACTTTCCTATTTTTTTTTTATTTTTTTTTAGAATGAAGGCAGTATGTGTTGGGCTTCAAAATATTTGTGGATGTACTTATGTAATAGTATTGTAAACACAAATTATTGGGAGAGTGAGACTTTGTTACTTTTTTTTACAGTCTTGTAAAAATGAGTTTTTTTTAATTTTTGCTTACTTTACGACTTAATATCTCTGGTGGGCAGTTATCTAAAAATCTGAAATTTACACACAATTAAGTACTCCATGGTACATACCTCCTGTACAAATTTAGACTTTGAGATTTAACTGGTTCGGAAGTTACAGCCTTGCCAAACTCGTAAAAAATCGATTTATTTACATAAATAGAACCAACTCTAGTAATTTTATATACATTCTTAATTATTTTTTAGAATGCTGTAAGTGCTGTACTAAGCTATAAAAAGTATAATTACATATTACACTAAGGTTTGTTGCCAAAACACATGTATACTAATGCACAAAATTTTTATAATCATTCTATATCACATTTTTAAATAGACAAATTATTTACAATTTTAATTTGTTCACCATACCTTACTTCTTATGTTTATTAAACAGCATTGAAATTTCTTCACATAATGACGCTGGAATGTTGTGTGAACGCCCAGTTGCTGTGGATAGCTCTGATGGACTGAGCTTCCTCAACACATTCTTAAGCGGCACCCACACACTATCTGCACAGGACTTCTTAAATGATGTTCTAGGTCCAGCTGGGTTGTAAAATTTTACGTGAATATCATTGTTCACAAAATTAACTTCTTCAATGACTCCTAACCACCACTGTTCGTCATACACACAGGCGATAATGTCATTGTTCCGAAGATTCATGGGGATGGACTTGGTTGAAACTGGAAGATCTTCATACTCTTCTGATTTGGACGTTGCATAACATCTCATAATGATCTCGGTGAGCGGAACAAAGCGGTGAAATTTCCATGTTCCAGGGAGCCGTTGGCAGTTGTCAAATCTAGCTTTCAATGCTTCATGTCGAGCAGTAATTTCCTCTTCTTTAACATATATGTATTTGATACCTTTAATTGTCTGTGTACAGTACATATACGTATCTTAAGGGGAAAGAATGTGATCCTTGACTGTTCTTTGAAGACTTGCCTTTGTTACTTCCCTTTTTGTTGTTCCTCCAATACTATCACATGCATTTTTTCCATGTGATGTTGCGAAAAAATTCCACTCCACACCAAGGCCGAAATCATTCTTGTGGTGACAGACATTAATTAAATTTTTCTTATTTTTGTACTGACTTGATGATCCATCTGAGAAGTAAATTATATGTTTAACTGAAGGAACAGTGTCTCTTAAGTGTTTCATAAGATAAGATTGAAATGTATGCACTGTTGTTGTTTTATGGTCCAAATGATCACTGATTACACAAACACATTGGGTTAGAAGCTTATCGTTTTCTTTGTAATAATACACTAAAGGATGAACAGTTGCTTGGCGATTTACCCAGTGGTAGCTCTGAATCTCGTCTTGGATAACAAATGTAAAGTTTTCTGCGAAGTCTGCGAAAACAATGCACTCTGTTTCATTAAGTTTCTCCTTATTCTCTCTCAAATGCAGACTTTGAATCTTTGATATAAAATGACGAGTTCTAACTGAATCAAGTTTTTCAATCAGGGACTGAAAAAATTCTTCTTTCGGCTGAATAACAGTTATCATTTCAGCTCTATCTGTTGTCCATTGTTGAAAAATTATGTTGTCTGGAATGGCATCACTTTCTTCAAATTCATCAAACAGATATACTAGGACTTCACTTCCTGGACATTTAACACATTTGCCCATCATACAGTCGTAGCTACTCATATAACAAATGAGTATAGCAAGTAGGTCTTTGTAATCTTTCATAAGCTTTGCACCGTCAACCATTAGCTTAACATTCTGACGATAAGTACAAACACAAACATTGTGTGTTCCCGATGATCCGACTGTGACACACCACTTAGGTCTGAGTTCAATGAATTTTGATCTTCCGATTTTACAGTCCGGATATTTAGATTTAAATTCCACAAACAATTCATTCAAATTGCAAAGCACCAGCCTCTTCTGATTTTGACATTTAATGTTGTTTATTTTTACAGATAAACAGTCTTTTTTTCCGGGACAAAGACGACTGTACTCATCACTTTCATAGAATTCATGGACTGTAGTAACCACCTCTGATTGAATGCCTATACACTTTTTCTTTCCCAACTCTGGTAGAATGCCCTGATCTTTCACTAGGTCTCTTGTCAGTTTTACCAAACGTTCAGATACATTGAACTCTTGAGCTATTCTTAGTCGACTCCATGAATTTGGAAGTAAACTAATTATTTTCACTTGCATTTTTTTTTCTGCAACAGCACATTTATCCTTCAGTTTCTTAATTAATTCTTCAAACTCTTCTAAAGGCTCTTCACATGCTTCTCTGTTTTCCTTCGCTTCAAAAGATTCCTCGAGATTTCTTTTCAAAACATTTGAAACTTTACTAATCTTGTCCGCTATTGCTTGTGGTCTTTTGTCTAAACCCAATTTCCTTATTTTAGATGCTGGTGAAACCCCTAATTGAGAACACACATTGTCCAATTTTTCCAAATTTTCACTCTCAGGAATAAAGTCCTCACAATTATCCCCTGTTCTATCATTTGCTAATACAAATATTTTTTGTAGCATGTAGGACACAAGGACTTACCAGGGACTAGCAGTAATTGTAGTTGGTTTTTTTATACATGTGTTCAGGAAGTATTTCCCTTAGTCCTTTTGTGATTACAAATACATAAAAAGGCAAAGGATCACTGCAATACCGGCCAAATATATGATGATATTTCATAAGATACTTAATCTCATGGTACTTACATACATACTTAACATCACTAGAAACTCTAGTAAATATTAGCTGCTGCTGTTCTAAACTAAACGCACGGGTTTTCTTCAATTCCTGTTGCTGCACTGAACCATAAACACATTTGTGGCATTGTTCATTTGTTAAATGTCCTATCGAACACTCTTTTCTCCATACCGAAAAACAAAAAAACATTCATGGAAACACAAACCACCCTTCCCATACCAGAGCTGCTGGCAGACTAACAGGATGGAACGAATACCAGACTATACTAGAGCAAGTCCGTGCCTGTTGAGACCTGCACACTCCAAACAGTGGCAAACATCTCAGGCATATTTTTTAGTGTTCTTAGCCGGGGAACTCTTTTCAATTGCATAGTAAATACTAATTTTAGGGTATGTATTAAGATTTTAAAAATATATTTAGAATTTATATATTTTAATTGTCACAAAAATAATGCAATTTTACACAAGTTTGGCAAGGCTGTAACTTCCGAACCAGTTGAATCTCAAAAGTCTAAATTTGTACAGGAGGTATGTACCATGGAGTACTTAACTGTGTGTAAATTTCAGATTTTTAGATAACTGCCCACCAGAGATATTAAGTCGTAAAGAAAGCAAAAATTAAAAAAAAAAAAAAAATCATTTTTACAAGACTGTAAAAAAAAGTAACAGTCTCACTCTCCAAATAATTTGTGTTTACACTACTATTACATAAGTACATCCACAAATATTTTGAAGCCCAACACATACTGCCTTCATTCTAAAAATAATTATGAAAGTGCAAGTTTTTGCAATTCTGAGGCAGAAGTTCAACATTTAAATTTGGTAAGACTGAGTGATTTGAAAAATATGATTTGTGATCAGAGCTGTAGCTTTAAATGTGCTTAACACCTCAGATTTTGTTTCATCATGATATGACCTACCAGAGTTAAGATATAGCAATGTAGCTGAACCCTTGTAAATGTAAAAATTGTCGTGCCCCATGACAAAAAAATGGCTGTCATAATCATACTAGTGAGGATAAAAATTTCATTGTACCAGTTTTCAACTGTCGATACATAATGTTAACAAGGCTCAAAATATCAATTTTTTTTTTTAAATTTATGATGCTACCAATAAATTTTATTTTGGACCACTTCATATGGATTGACCCTTAAGTAAGAATGTAAGCTGCTGAAGGGCTCGTATACAGAATTTTCATCAGCGTATTTGTATTTTTTATTTGTACATATATTTTTTCTTCTTAATTTAGACACAAAATGTGACAAAATTTTGCTCTTATGAAATTCTTTATCTCTCATAGTTTTCGCATAATGGCTTGTTAAAGTCAAAATTTGCATGCTTACGTTTTAAAGACTACGCTTATACCAACTGACATATCAAACTGAAAAAAATACTCTGTTAATAACAATGTTGTAGGCTACAAGTTCAGCTATGTTAAACCACAAATTATTATTTTTTGTATTTAAATAAAAATGCTGAAATTTGAAATAAGAATTTTAGTAGTAACTTTTTTTTTTTAAATACAAAACTATTCTATTTTGTGGTTTTACATAGCTGAACTTGTAGCCTACAACATCGTTATTCACTGTTAATTTTTTTCAGTTTGGTTAGTGAGTTGGTTTTAATGTCGTCCTTGAAACGAAAACATGGAATTTTCGACTTTAACAAGCCATTATGCGAAAACTATAAGAGATGTAAAAATTTCATATGAGCGAAACTTAGTCCCATTTCGTGTCTAAAATAAGGGGGGGCAATATGTGGTACGAATATAAAAATAAAAACATGGGGATGAAAATTGCTGTACATGCGCCATTAATTCTTTGGAATTGCTGGGGCTTGACATTGTCAGCGAATAAGACAGCAGTAGACTTGCCTGACATACGTCATATTTAATAATGCTAGTTCGGCTTAAGGCCACGCCTGGTGGTTCTACAGTGGTTTTGGAAATATTTTTTTCGAAGCAACGTAATTTTCGTATCGAAGAATCCCTCATTGTTTTGTCACAGATATATCATAATTTATACCTATTTTTCGGTAGCAATAAACCTCATAATTTTTTGCACCCAAAACATCACCAATTTTGTTATTAAGTAAACCAAATTCTAACAATTTTTTTCCTGACGAACTGTGCATTGAAAAACATATCTTGTATTAAACATCATACGTAAGTAAACTTAGCGCAATAGCTAATTAGCGAGTAAAGTACTTTGTGATAATGAGATCGTGCAATGAACGAAGGGATCTGTGTGGTGTTTCTGCCAGGGTTTAATTCTTGCTTAAGGAAAATGAATCAATAAATAATGTTGTAGATAAACTGGGGTGGTAGTTGTAATATTTTTAGTGAAATAAGGGCGAACGTAATTGCTGGCTACTACACATCAGGAGTCGTTCGTGTTCACAAGGTGATCGATCATGAAATGCTGTGGTGTGTCATGATGGCAGGTTTAACCATTGCGTAGAGGCTGTGGAGATGTTCCCGTTTTATTTTTATGCGCTGCGCTAATGGCGTTTCAAGCACAGACTTTACTTCTCCTAAGTAGCACTTTTATCAGCCATTTTCATTCCTGTATATTATGTGCACTGAGAAAAAAAAACATTTGCTGTAGGTACCATGCGTCTTCTACAATGACAGCAATTCCAGTTTGTTAGCACTGCGTGGATTGTTTCTACAACAATCTGCTCTGTGGAAGTATCAATATGCTCCTTCTACAGAACTACTTGTTATAGGAACAATTCTGGTAGCACCGACAGCCAAATTGAACTGCATCTATTTTAACACAAATATGGTAGCCTACTACTGGAGTTTTTTCCCCCCTCAGTGTGATAAGACAATTGGTTGACGTGCGATTCTTAAACTGGGTACACATTATATGCTCATGCTGTGAACTCTACATATACATTTTGAACTTTATTGGATGTGACGGTTTCTATTAATGATGGAATAGGCCTAATACTGGCCCTCATTTATGTTAGTAGATTACTGATTTCCAGGACGTCGGTACAATATCATACCAAACAAATACGCATGCTGCATGCGAAAATGTTTATATTACATTGTCCAGATGCAGTTACCACGTACGTACTCTCGGTCTAGTGTGACTAGAAATGTATCACTCATATAGATTTTACCTTAGACCTCTGCAACTTACGTGATATTGTGTACATTGCCATTATGAAAACTGCTGTTACAAAATGTCATGATGTTAGTTTGCGCCACTTTCGACATTACTATAATATTTGAACGATTCTTGCAATGGGTTCGTGTTACGAACACCAAAGTTTTTTTTTTTTTTACATACGCCATTGCTATTCGCTCGCAATGGCGTATGTCCAAAAGAATCTTCGATTGCCTTTAGACATTACGTTGAAACCATTGACTGTCGTAAACTATTTGAACATGAATGGTTTATAATGTTGCTGTAAAATTCGTTTTTTGGTCACATGAAGAGAAAATCGCGCATCTAAATAGAGTTCTACTTTAGACGTAGGAGGTGTAGTAATCATACACTATACTAAAACAGCAATACAGAAGTTTGTAAAATTAGTATTCACTAGTCTGCCAGATTTTTGGTACATTAATAAACTCTCATTGCTATATTTGTGTGCGTTGAAAATGGGTTTTGCCTTCTGACAAAAAAAAAACTGCACATATATACCACAACGAAGAAAAAGATTCATTCGATTCTCTATCAACGATGAATTCTAAATGAAGTTCTAGACACACGTGATTTTTTTAAAATTAAAGAATATCTTTTTTTTAATAGCATGCACGACTTTACACAATCCTACTAAGACTGGGAAAATAAGCGTTTAAAGGCTAACTAATTTGATACTACTTCCGACGTCCCGTTTGCTCTGTGTTAGTGTGGTCAGGGTCATGATCCCTAATTTCTATTGCTTTTGCGCGAGTTTCTACGTGCACAGCTAATAGACTAATTTAGACTCGAACATAACATGAAACAAAATTATTGTGTATTGTAATCTTGTTATTGCAGCTATGGAAAACATTAGTGTGTTATTTATTATGTATTACAATTTTCTTGCAACTGAAACTAGGAACATAACTGTAAATAAAACAATAACAGTAATTTTAGAGCGTATTAATTTTTTACATTTAAATGGAGCTAGCTCGACAACCGTCCCATATTAATCCCAATGTTCGTATGAACTTTGTTTTATCACAGTGACGAGTAATATATATACTGGGTAGAAGTCGCGAGCCTAGGTAAAATTTTCTAATACGGTGTTGGTGAACTTGGATAATCCACCACCGCAATCGCCACCGTCGCTAGGGCATCACCTTGTGCTGGCTCCTACCGGACAATGGTCGAACTCTTCAAACCCCCATCCCCTTCCACATCCGTCCTCCAACATGCATTGTCCTTCACCCCCGCCTGCTACACCACCAACACCACCACCTCTCACTCTGACAGGTTTATGACACACTCCCGTTGAACGACCTTGAGCTGCTCGGGAATGTTTCACCCCCAAGGGAACTAGGGAACTCGTCTTTCCCTGTGTTTCGCCAGTCCTAGCATTGTGTGTATGCGTTCAGTAAACTGTGTTCTAATTTCTTTTTGTGTTTACAGAAATTTAGTAAAATATAATTTAAAAATACCCGCCCGACTTTAAGCCACCTAGTGTTAGTAATTTGCATTGTCGTGCTCTCTACTGAATCTAAACATTTCATTGCAAAATATCGTGACCAGTGTGTAACTTATAAAAACCATGAAGGCATATAATTTACGAAAAG
>PNEQ01016837.1:0-15054 GCA_003012365.1 Medauroidea extradentata
TTGTGTACACAAAAGTGATATCCTCACTAGAGTTGATCCTCTTACAGCAACTGGAAGAGTGTACACACTCACAAAAGGAGAAACGCAAACTGCTACTACAAAATTACTCCAGAAAGTCATTCACAGCAAACCCGCTGTGTAGCTATATTTACGTAACATGTAAGTAGGCTTAAATATCATAATTTTACTCACACTCTAAACATTTTAACAATTAATTACTTTTGATCCCATCATGATCCCACACTATAACTTTCAGGATGTACTATTTAAAGTCTGATACATAAAATATAATTTTTTTCCCATTAAAAAACTACTTTTTTATATTTTTGTTATTAAAATTAATTTTTTTATTAAAAAACTTTTTTTAATGTACCAACATCATGTGACAGGTCAAATTAAAGCCCATTTCAAGAGCTTTTAAACAAGCTATCAAACACATCTGTAACTCAATTAGGAGCTGAGCTAGTGGCATTTGTATAAGTATCTACCATTGATTTTTTTAAATTTGGTTTTTTAAAAGGCTATAAGTCTCAAAATAGTATTTTAAAAATTCTAAAAAATATATATTATTAAATCTTACCATGTGTACAAAATATATTCTGAATTTAATCACAATTGGGGGGGTTAAGTGTTTTAAGCATGGTTGATTTGACACGGATTGACCCAACTGTAAGGGAAAAAAAAATATGAGAAAAGGGAAATATTGGGTTCAACCTATGTTACAAACGCTTTATGAGAACAGCCATTTTCAAGATCTAAAACATTTCCTCGCTGCCGAATATGTGTTCCGTTTCCTCCCCCTACCGCTGTTTCATTTGTCTGTTACAATACTCCGCGCACTTTACAATTCCATAAAGACTGACGTTGAATTTCGAAAATGAATTTTTCCGTGTCACATTCCGTGGCTATGATTTCAGCCTGTTCACTCGACAGCGTTTTGCCGGAAACTAAACCGGACAGCCAGAGCATACGGTGCTAGTGCGTACGATAAATGCCGTTTAGTACCTTTTACAGCGTATTCAGATTCGTCCGGTTATCCGTACGGTGTCCCGCAGGGCGACAAACCAGACGGTGCGTGTGGACCCTAAGTAGACAGGTGACTTGTGTGAAACAGACGTTACTTGTGCGTGGGTGTTGCTAATTCTGAAAGGTATTCCTAACAATTTATACGAATAATAACATTTTTTTGAGTATGTTTTCATTCGCAAAGTTGCTTTTGTTAATTTTAAAAAGAAAGTGAATCATTTTCGCTGAGGAAAAATTTATATTAATGGTTTTATTATTAATGTTGTATTGTGTCGCATTTTGTTGATTTTTACATGGAGTAGAAAGTTAGATTGTTATAATTTAAACGGGTAGTGTATAGTATGCTTAACAACGGGTAAGTTTGTAATTTACTAATTAATTAGCCATGTATCCGTTATGGAACCTCATTGTTGAAAGAATGACGTGTAGTTGAGAGGTTGTGGTAGGCGAGGCGGTGAATACATTTAGCGTATATGTTGAAATAGTTAATTCCCATAAATTGTGCAAGGCGTCGAAGGCGAAACTTGGCGGTGCTTAGACTATCTGCACCTCGCGATATTCGTGGTTTACGAAGAGAAAAGCTGCATGCAGTGCAACAGGCACATCCCCTTCCTTTGATTAAACTTGGCAGACGAGCTTCGCGTTATGACACGCACAACTTTCTCCGAATTGATCGGGCAGGTAGAGAGAGAAAATAAAGAGGTGGTTGTGCCGTTGCACCTGTAACTGAGAACGGACAGTGTAGATAATAAATCGGTCGCTATCGTAATTCTGCCACACCCTCTAGCCAGCTTGTAGTCGGGTTTAAACAGAGCGTGAAAAATACGCCTTAAGACAAGGCGTATTTTTCCCCCTCATCGTTTCATTGCTTCTTTTGACATCGGAATAGTGCTTCATGCGTCATGGAACTAAAACAGACTATGTAGACTTTGTGAACAGTTTAATACAACTTTTGACGCTTTTTTACAAGGGAATGTTTTCTGAGTGTAAAATAGTTATTTTCAACACATTTTGTCGTTTATTTATATATACGTAAGAGACGCTTTTGGCTGACGTATGAACGACGTTGCTTAGGCATCTATTTTTTTTTCACGCGAGTTACTAATCGTGTTCTAAAAGGTTTAATTAACAATACAACACATACTTCAAAATATGTTTTTGTGTTTCGTTTTTTTAAATAGCACATTTAATTGAAACATGTTTTGGGGCCTAGCAAAACGGTTAATTTCTTAATCGGACTGCTGTGCCGGGAAAAATACCAACTTGATTCGGCAAAAAATAACAATAAAATTAAAAAAAGTTTCACTTCACGCCATACTTTCCACCAATAACGCAGAAGAAAGAATGCTACGAAAGCACTGGGCGCTAATTTAGAGATCCGCGCATGAAAGCGGTATTATTCAAAACGCCCGTTCCAGTATCATCCATACAGCTTCGTTTTTATTGCGTCGAGCTGTTAAGAAAGCATCAGGCGAGTACTTAACCCTAAGTATTGAATGTTAGTCTCAACATTCGATTACTTTAAATACTCTTCCCAAGATGTTGAAATTTTATGAGTGTTGTAACTGTTACCAATTGATAATAGATAAATAGTTAACGATGGAAGGATTGTACGTGCATTTTCCGGTAAAAAAATCTTGAATAATGACTTGTTTTAGACTTGCAGTTCGTCTGATTTAGTAATAAAGAAAGGGTGAGAGTTACGAAATTAAAACGTAAACATGCTAATTACTATGAGTAGACACTTTTCCAGTGCATAGCAAATAGTTGACATTTGTATGTTATTTATTTATGTACGCATTACGACACTTCCAGTGTATTGTGACCTGCAGTTTACTGTATTAGGTATTGATATTTCAACAGTGTTAATATACGTCAGCCGGAAGGGAGTGCAGTCCTGAGGACAAATAATTTGTGAAACATATATGTAACATTGGGCCTAATATTATTTGTGAGGGCGCTCAAAGGTGAAGATTAAAACGTCCAAATGTGCGATAAAATGACAAACAAATATAATTACAGAACATAATTTCGTATACAGATAAAAGTTGTAAAGACAAGTAACCACAGAAAATATTATAACAAGGGAGTAGATTACTTCATTCGTCAAATAGGGGTTGGTTATCCCCTGTCGTCTATAATTTTGATCCTCCGATAAAGCGGTTTGGTATGTCATGTAAGTGAACAGTAAGGAAAATGAAATTAATAGGTTTTTTGGGACAAATTTTAACCTAGTTCCTTTCCACGGAAATCATACGTTCAGTTGGAAGGGGGTGTGTGGCTGCCTGGAAGGTAGGCAGCCTGAAACACTGTTTTGCATGACGTGTTAGTGTCATTGTGTAGTGGATTTACACATTCTCGATCTCCACGTTTTAGGCCGTCTACAATCCTTGTGACGCAATATCGCATATGTGTTTCCTGTATCCACATGATTGCCCTCCCGCCGGGTTAGCATACATTAACGACTCAACCTGTGAAATTATTACTACATATAAGTCGCTAAATGTACTTCAAATACACATAAATGTTAACGTGACTTAGCGCATAGCTAATGGTTAAATTTAATTGTTGTAAGAATGAGGAGGCTACTTTAGTCTTTGTTTTCGCATTAATTTAAAGACCTGCCTCAACTCAGATAATACGTTATGGTTTCATTCTGTTGAATTTGCCAAAGATTAAGTGTATTTACTTGTTTTGTTAAGTGCAAAATTAAGTTAAAGGAAAATGGTACATCTCTGTTCACTATGCAGTGGTTCTGAAGTTCCCAAGAATGATTTTCACAGAAGAAGAGGAATGGATCATGAAGTAACTGAACAATGTTTTTGTTACTGTAGCGGTGCTGAAATCGCGTTAATTGTACGTTGCGCACCGCTAGGCATTAATTACCCTAGGAAGTAATTTATACCTTGGAATTGCCACTTATTTTTGCGTGAAATTTATGATTCGTGGTTTTTACATCAGTGTGTGATACGTATCGCTCGCAACTGCACGAATCGACGGTGTTACGAAAACTTTTTAAATGTTCGCATTCCGCAGTGCGGCACGGTCAATTAGTCTCGGTAATGGTATTTCGCAACAGAGAAAGCGTAGTACAATATAGTTGACCGCTGCAGAATCTGACAGTTGTATTCTGCATACGAGGAGAAAGTGTACGAACTGTTAGAACATTCACTCCCCTCGCCGCCTTGCACAGCACGATCTGTCGGCCGTTGGAAATATATCAAGTTGCGTAACACCCATTGTTTCAGATGGTTACGATCGAAATTGATTTCCATATATTTACAATAATTACGCATTGGGGAAAGGTATCCTGAAAATTCCGAAGTGAATTATAATTTTCTTTTAACAACCAATTTTATATGCAGGTACTTTTTACATGACATTTCGTAGATTATGAGCATATTATAAGGTAACAGTAAAACATGCTAAAATATGTTGAGATTTGAAGCAGTCTTACAAACCATATTTTAGCTATATAAAGTTGGTATTTATAACACCAGGATATAGGACTAAAATATTTTTTGTATAACTGATTCAATGCTGAAGAATATTTTATACATATATTACAAATGGCACTTAGGCTGATGATGCATAACACCGTCAAATAATACTACCTTTCAGGTCTTGTATCACAAGTACGCGGTTTTAAACATAAAATGACATACTGTCGTTGTGTTCATAATGAAAAAAAATATGCATAGACGTGGCAATTTTACGTGGAAAATATTGACATCTCATTTGGTTTTAATCATTACACTCCATGTGGATACTACATCTTTGCGTTTTATATCTCTGTAGATGTTAAAATTATTTTAACGCTGTATGCATATTTATTATTTATCATTTATAGTCCGGATAAAGTAGCTTAATCATAGTAAATAAACAGCGAAATTTTCGCAGCGAAAATTTTCCCACGTGTACAAAAGTTTGTGTACTAAATTTTACTGTACAACATTTTCTGTGTGGCTTTAGGTAAGTCCAATGACAACAAATAAAACTGCAAACAAAGTATGTTACTAACGTAAATATATGCACAAAGGTTTCTAGGAGCGAAATGTTTGAATACGTTCACTGTACCTGCGAGTTATTTGTAATAACCGGCTTTTATATGGCAAAATTAATTCGCGAATAATAAAATATAAAGTATCTTTATTACTCATTATGTCTTTATTGCCAGTTGTCAGTACTGCTTGAGTGGTGACTTTGTCGCACTAGAGAAATAAAATGCAATTGCATCGCCTGTTTCATGACTTGTGTGGCTTATCCGATGTGTTGGTATTAGCACTGTTATGTCCTCTGCCCCCCTCCTCCTCCGCGAGACACACAATCATAAAGTCAAACAAGTCCTTCACATTTCTGGCTGTGTGGTATTGTTGGAAGAGGCCGTTGTCAGGATTATGGAGATTTCCAGCGCTGCTGAGAAAAAAAGAGGGTGTTGATATGAGTCGGAAGCAGTGTTACAATAAAGGGGGAGGAGGAAGAATGAGATCCTTGAGAAAACCCGCCGACCAATGAAATCGCCGAGGAACGGACCCGGGTATCCTTTGTTAGAGGTGAGTGCCCTAGCAGCTGCACCTGCCGCGACTTCCTTGATGAATCAGAATTCCAAATACATCTGACCAGACGACTACGACAATTACGACCATTTCACAATTTTATAGGCAATACAGTCCAGTGTCGACTGTCATATGCCCACTTCAGTGCAATACTGTCAGTGCCAGAATTTCGTTGCGTTTGGATCTTGTACTATATAGGCCTGTCCGAAGCGTTACAACTTACTTTCAAAAAGTAATGTCACCTAAAGCATTTCAATTTCTCGTTACCACAGTACATATCTCAGGGGAACCACAGATTTCTCTAACAAAATATATAAACAAAGTAACCAATGCTTGTAAATAAACTTGACTGCGATCTATGGACAATAAAGCAGATGTCAGTTATGTGTAAAGACTAATTCGAAAACTAGTATTTATGGCTGAACGGAATTAATCTAAGGCCATACGCACAGTTTTGTACAATAAGTGAAGTGTTGTTGATTACTGTCCGGGTCACCACTTTTGTACTTCGGGCAGTGGTCCTGTGTTCGCCCGAACAACGCTCGACAACTTCCTCTCTCCTCGCGCATCAATATGTCGCAGGCAACACGACGCTATACAACATGTCGTTTGTTTCTTCATCGTTGTTTGATACGTTCTCACTACAGCGGCGTTATAAGAACGGACACGACGCTATGCTATAACAGTCTGGCCTCTGTAAACCACGGTTGAGAGCTGCTTTTCCCATTCTGACGCCGCCGCACCGAGTCGCGTCGCGCTTGAGTTACTGTTGACACAGAACCTGCATATCTGCCCGTATATGTTATGCTACCAGCGTGGAATTGAGGTTCCTATTTACCTGTTTTTTACTAATATTATTTTTTGAATCCTGAAGGGAAGCAGGTATAATATTGAACACTGTTTTTACTATGTAGCCTAATTTTTTGTAAAAACAAAAATAATTCCTATTTTGGCTACTTATCGATATAAAGAAAATCTAATTTAGTCAAAAATCGGCCAAAAGTATAAGGTTTTTGTTGCGACAAATAATTTATACTTACTAGTAAAAGTCATTTTTTCCCCATCAATCTGTGTTCGATGTCCGCTGCCTTTTGGATTAAAAAAAATGATAATAGTAAAAGAACAGCGTAAATATGAACCCGTATCTGAGTTTTTTTGGTCAGAACATAATGTCTCGTTGGTGTCATAAATAGCCTGCTTGGCGTATCAGAATGTGTTAAATAGCAATGGGAAATATTTCTAACAAGCGCTTATTTGCTACTTATGCTGTGACATGAGTAGTAATGACACAGTCACTTGCCTTAATGATTTGAGAGGCGTGAGCGCGCTTGTAAAAAATTGCACCAGACAAAGTGTGCCTCAGGAGCTCTCATTGCGAATATTACATTATTAAATTGTCAAAGTAACTTGTAGAAATTTTACTATCGGTGACTGTTCTGTTATTCAAAATATATTAATGGTTTGATTCACCCACTGCGGCTAAAACCATTCTGATTTCTTAGTTATCTTTACGTTTTCTTGCATTGTGTTATTCGGATTTCATATTTGGTCATCTCCAAAAAATTGGTTTCTGCCTCCCCTATGAAACCGCTATTGTACTTTAACACGCGGTGTATTTATTTTCTCAATCTTACAAGTTTTTTTTTATTTGAAGTGATCTCATCTGTTTCGTCATCATCGTATCTGCAATATAAAATAATTTTATCAAAACAGCTCGTACACACTTTCTTTAACTGCACAGTTGCAGGTTTTTTTTTTTATAATCGCTGGTTTACATTTCATGACATATTTCATTCTTCCAGGAGCGAAGCTAACTTAATTCTCTGTACTATTACTGTTGCTATTAATGGGTTTGTTCATGGTTTTCGAATTCCTAGGATGGATCTGTGTACCCTAAAATCTCGAAGTCTTCACAGCAATGCGTCCTTCGCGGTCAAGTGTACTTTTGAATTGAACCATACCGTGCGAATTTTCAGTGCATACAAACGACTATCGCAAACACGCCAGGAAGTGTGGTAGGCTGCAGCTTGGTTCCTTGATAGAATGAAACGGATACAAAATTGGTTAGGCCTTTATGACGCACTATTCAAGCATACGAGGGAGAATAAGATCCTTTAGGACACTGTTCGGAATCGGCCATGGTGTGTGCATGTCTACGCATCTACAGTATTTGCACACATGACACGCATACGCAACTGGGCATTGCCGCAGTTTATGAAATATCGTTCTTCCATCAGCAGTTAGGAGAGTGTGCTGCAGCTACTGCCGTAAATCTAGACACGGGGCCTCTTGAATTGACTTTTTTTTTTTTGCGCGATTGCTGCGCGGGCGATCACTTTACGTAACGGCCGCGCGGTGAATACACAGCTTCAGGCGACGACCCGCTCTAGCGCCTAAACGGAGGCTATACTGAGGAGGAACGAGAGTCTGCACCGCGGGTTCCTACTTTACACTAGTTCTGCGAATATATAATTTAGAAATCCTTAAAGCAACCGTAGGTACGCCGAAAAAATCGTCACAAATTGGTTTCGATACGAAATTTTTGTAGAATAAAATACAAGGCTATACAATTTTGGCCGATTATCGACTTCGAGAAAAAAAATTAATTGTAACTCGTCAAAATTATAAAATGTTTATAATCTTTAAAAATTAAGTTGTATAGTGCAAACAATTTTCAACACATATATGTGACGGCTATACATCTGTTAAATTTTAGGATTTAAAATTTAATCTTTGCTAACACAGATTAAAGTAATCCCGTGACCTTAAGAGGAGTGTGTACTGGTTTCGAATTTCCATGTTTCATGCTTGGGAACAGCAGAGCGATAAGTGCCGGAGCACCACGCTCGACGAGAAGCATATCGTCTCTATTTGCAGCGCGTCAAACTGGCGTGCAAGGTTTTCGTTGTAGTCTTTTTCCTGTGGGACTTAAGCGATGACCCTAAAATTATATTTTTGAATAGTATGAAGTAAAGTCCAAGGCACGATTCTCGCTTTGCACTTAACGAATTCAAGTAGTATTTTTGGAGTTACGACAGTCCAAAAAATATATATCACAGTCATTTTGAGATGCCCGAAAATCATGTTTCTAACAAGCATGCTAAAGGAGAGAGGTAAGCACTGTCACAAGAGATAGGAACAAGAGGGAGAGAAGTATGTACTGACACCAGAGACAGAATTAGGAGGGAGAGAGATAAACACGGTCACAAGACACAGGAACATGAGGGAGAGAGATAAACACGGTCACAAGACACAGGAACAGGAGGGAGAGAGGTATGTACTGACACAAGAGACAGAAACTGGAGATAGGTATGCACTGGCACAAGATACAGGAATAGGAGGAAGAGAAGTAAGTACTGTCACAAGATACAAGAACTGGAAGGGGGAGAGGTATGTACTGGCACAAGAGACAAGAACAGGAAGGAGAGAGTATTTACTGACACAGAGACAGGAACAGGAGGGAGAGAGGGTCTCTGCACTGTCACAAGAGACAGGAACAGGAGGGGGAGAAGTATGCACTGGCACAAGAGACAGGAACAGGAGGGGGAGAAGTATGCACTGGCACAAGAGACAGGAACAGGAGGGGGAGAAGTATGCACTGGCACAAGAGACAGGAACAGGAGGGGGAGAAGTATGCACTGGCACAAGAGACAGGAACAGGAGGGGGAGAAGTATGCACTGGCACAAGAGACAGGGACAGGAGGGGGAGAGGGTCTCTGCACTGTCACAAGAGACAGGAACAGGAGGAGGAGAAGTATGCACTGTCACAAGAGACAGGAACAGGAGGGGGAGAGGTATGCACTGGCACAAGAGACAGGAACAGATGGGAGAGAAGTATGTACTGACACAAGAGACAGAAACAGGAGGGGGAGAGGTATGTACTGATACAAGAGACAAGAACAGGGGGGAGAGGGAGTCTTTGCACTGTCACAAGAGAGAAGAACAGGATGGAGAGAGGCATGTACTAACACAAGAGACAGGAACAGGACGGGGAGAGGTATGCGTCGAACGGAGCTCAGAATGTTCTGCGACTTAGTGTGGCCTTCATTTAGGATCTACTCGGGCCAGCCCTAAGCGACACAGCAAGCCCCAGGTGAAAGGCCTCAGTGCTGCCTCGTTGAGTCCCGCTACATAACGCACCTCTCAGCGGCCGCCTGCGAAATTATATCCGCGTGCTAGCGACAAGCGAGCTATAGTTTTTGCTTTACGACGCACCTCCTGCCTGCCTTATTAGGCGTTGCAGACGGAAGCCGCTACAAGGGTCAGCGGATAAGTGGCGTCTATCAGCCGTGTCACGTGAATGATGTTTAGAAGGGGGGGGGGGTGTAGTTGCTCAACATTATGCCCTGTCGCACACTTGCCCTTCACGGTCCCATAAATCCAGGAGCAGTGGTGTCTACGTGCACAGCCAACTGCGGTGGGCCATTAAGGGGTCTCCCTAGCCTGCGATTCAAATACGTCGCAGTGAGGTACGGCTATCTTATTTTTACGAAATCATTTGCCGCTTATTATATTTCTGTGTATACGAAAACAACACACACTTCGTACTATGTCGCTACGGTTTTAAAAATCCGGCACTTTTATTAGATAGTAATTTTCAGGCCCCTCAAAATGGCCAAAATGTTATTTCGTATCTGGAAAAATAACCAGATTCGAAAAATGCAATAATAGAATTGAGCGTTAGCCTTTGAAGTATGCTACCCACAAATAAAATAATCTAGTCGCCGTTTAACGTTCCATAGAAAAAAAGGATAAAATTAAAGCACTGCACGACAGCTTGTCTCGGAGAGTCGATAATGCATTACATACGTCGGTCAACGGCACCCGTACCAGTCCCATCGATTTTCTGGCTCTCGCACACAAACGCAACCTATCTAGAGATATGTTTTTACCATCACTACACGAGCAATCGAAGTGTATAGTAAATTCGTAAACTTTTCATCCTTTAGTCTCGACAAGGTTTCACTGTCGGTATAAAATTTCGACACAAGCCAATGAAACCAGGCGTGATGAAAATAAATTTTTTGTTGTATTTTTTTTATTTCCCGCGGATTTCCGTTACCGCTCCCACCATTCATTAAACGGGTGACTTTTATTGCCGTTACGTCACAGTCGTCTCGCCCAGTGGCGGTGCGTCATATCCGACCAGGCGGCTTCGCCGGATGCCACGGCCGTAGCATGGCAGTCGCCTCCGCGATAAAAGACCGGCAACAATTTGGTCTCTCCACATTGATAGGTGTTGTTGTTGTTGTTGTTGTTGGTTAGTGTTGGTCACAATACCAATTCAACTCTTTATTTCTGATGGTTCTTGTTGGTGTAATAAAGTTATAATAAAATATTGAACTTTTACGTACAACCAACCAAACAAATTGCAGTACTAGAATGAGATGACGAGGTTTTAGTCAGCACTTAACATCTTGGTCTTTAGCGTTGGTGAGGGGCGACATGAAGTTTGGGGACGGGGAAAACCGGAGATCTCGAAGAAAACCTGCCTACCAGCGGTATCGTCTGCACAATTTCCACATTCGAAAATCCGGGGACCGACCTCGCTGGGAATCGAACCCGGATCGTCTTGTGGGAGGGGGGGCGAGTGTTCAAGCCACTGTGCCAACAGCGGTTAGTTATGTTTAATGCTAACATTAAAAACAATGTCCTCAAACACACATCACATCACAACACTGAAATTCCAGTCACCTATAACCCATAGCTATGTGATATATAACCGTCTATTGTGCCAACCCACATTTCGCACACCAACCAACCAACATCAACAGCAGCTGCCAATTTACCCATCAAGTGAATTTCAATTAGAACATCCACACTACGTGCATATAAAAATAAATCGATGTGTGTTGAAATTTTAGAATTTGAAGTCGATTTGAGGTAACTACAGCTACTTAAAGTTCGCGCTTTTAAAACGCCCGCGGAAACGTGCAGTGACGTCACAAGCCATATTACACACGGAGCCTTGGCAAGCTAGCTGACTGCTGTCGCACTCCGGCGGAATGTCAGACTACGCTTTGTTAATAAAAAACGATTTTTAAGTCTGTTACGGTGGTTCGTTTGGTTATACGTATGTAGTTAATCATAAAATGTAACAAATGTTATATTTCAAAGGTATTCGAGTCGGAGGTTGTATAAAAGTTTAGTGTTACGCACATTGTTATTTTGCTCAATATCAGAGCAATATCCGATCACTGTAATATGCATTAATACATTAAATAAACCTGTTTACTGGCGCTAATCATTACTATATTTAATTATTTAATACCCATATATTTACTTTAAAATAGAACCACACCAAGTGTCGGCCACGAAGATTCAATGGTTACTCTCTGGGCTGATATTGGAACACTTGAGTGAGTTCAATAATCTTTCGGGTTAGTATAATATAGTTTCTCAGATGTTGCATGGAATTGTCGAATCTTTTTCCAAATTTAATATATATTTTTTAATCAACAGTATTTTGTATTTCTTTACGAATGTTAAGTTCATATGCAATACATAAATTTATACAGTAAAGAATACTTTTCGGCTATTTTGTGTTTTTGGTTTAGCGTTCCGCAAAAATAATTGTTATTTATGTTGTATAACAG
Source organism: Medauroidea extradentata (assembly GCA_003012365.1). Classification (NCBI taxonomy): domain Eukaryota; kingdom Metazoa; phylum Arthropoda; class Insecta; order Phasmatodea; family Phasmatidae; genus Medauroidea; species Medauroidea extradentata. The sequence continues at coordinate 12,179 of PNEQ01016837.1, forward strand.
TGTAGCATAAGCCTACTGCAGTACTATTTACCACTAATTACGTGTTCATTACGTAATATGTGAAGTAACGAGTGATTGAACACGCACAAAACTAACACATTTTGCCTAAATGCAAGCTTAACCATATATGACCTAATATTTTAATGTAGGACACTATCCTACTAGATCACACAAAAAAAATCACTTTCGCGATTCGCATTCAATTTAAATCGCTGTTTCATCCGCGAAAACATGCCATTTCAGACATCGTATTAATATGGTTGCGAAAATGGAAAATAGATGGTTTAAAAAAATTAATAAAACATTTTTGTATCAGACTATCTAATAGTATTATTTAAAGAAATACACGACGTATGTGGGTTTTGAACCCAGTTCCTTAAAAATTGTATCCAAGTACCGTAACGAATCCTCTAGAATTTACCCACTATGTGCCACGCTAGCTTAAGCCTTTATATGACCAGTGCTGGCCGTTATGGCTTGTGAATATGGACCAATCAAAACATGTTTTCTGTCGCCTGCTGCTTCCACGAACTTTGCTTGCTTCCCATTCCTAAACTATAGTGTTTAGAAGGAAAGTTATTTTTTGTATCTTCATGTTTTTTATTGTTAACAATATGGCATTAATTTCAACGTATTTAAAATTTCATGCAAAGGGTCCATAGTGCGAGAGGCTTTAACATTGCGCGTCTCTACCTGGGCAGTGTCGGCATGGATGTGGCTGCGACGAAGGCTGACGTGGCCGTGGCATAGAGTAGTGTTGTGAAGTGGCGGTAGAGCTGCTGTGGGAGTGTAGACAGAACACGGGTTTGGAGCACTCTTCCCCGAAAATACCCCGACAAAGAAATGACACTGCAGCGTCTCTACACCGACGCACAGTAGGCTGGCCTTCGTGGTCAAATATTGACCGTTTTATGTACGGAAAGCAGGCTTTTGTAGCTATGTTTCACCTGCAAGCGTTTAACACCTCCTTCTATCCCTGTCTTTGCCCAGTCCATTTCTTTTTTACGACTGAGCTTAACAGTAAAAGCATGTATCAAATTTATATGCCCGCCTTGGTAAATATATGTTTTCCTGTTTAATTAAAGGTTTTAATAAATAAATATCGTATTGGAGGATACCGAGGGCCGGGGTATCTCACCCCGAATGTATATTTTATGACTGGGAGCCCGTAGGCAATCTGAGTACCACTAAGGATGACATGAAGTGAGGTCTTGGGATGGAGAAGCGACAGAATGAAAGGAGCTGGGGAAGCGGGAGGTTCCCGAGAAAACCCACCGGTCAGTGGCACGATTCCCACGTGCGAAAATCCGGGGACCTGCCCCGCCGTGGATCAAACCCAGGTCGCCTAGGTGGGAGGCGAATGGTCTGACCACTCTGCCGCCGCGGCCCCCTAGTGTTTTAATGATTCTACGTGGTTAGTGTATATGATGTCCTATGTAAGCTGCTATGTAATATATCTTAAAGAAACTTACGTATAAGACCTGCTTGTTTTACGTTACCGCTTACTCATGAAGTATGCCGTCACAGTGATAGTAAGTACCACTCAGCAGTACTAACACTCCTGGCATACCGCAAACAACGTGTTCGAAAAGTGCTTTTATCCACAAGTGATTGCTTTGCGAAAGTCCTTTACACTATAAACATACTTAAAACTGCACAGCTTTAATCGCATTCGAGTATTCGAAATCTCACAATGTTTATAATGGCAGGTAAGCCATACTTATACTAGCTCTATGTAATATTTACGTTGGATGAGCATAAAGGCTATGCATTTTTGTTAAGAGGGCATCGGACATGAATAACATACATTAACACGTAACACATTATATAAAATTTACAGGTTTTTAGATTACAGTAGGCATATAGGGGAAAAAAAGACGATTGTAGGAAATAGTTTTCCTGTACTTTCTCAGCAAACATTTTGAAACATTGATGCGTTTCTTAACAACAATTTTCACAGCGTAATGCTAAAGATAAGTTTTTATCTGACACAGTATTTGCTCACTATATAAGTCAAAACTTATTCTACGATTGTATTTTTTTCTTGTGACTTCTAAAAACCTGTAAAGTTAAATATAAACTTTTGAGTTTTTTTGTGTCTCACGCGCTCTTAAGGGTGTTCAAGTGCGATAAAATCATAATTTTATATTTATATTGAATAATGTTTGTTTTGTAGACAATACTTGTGAGTACAGTTTCCTCGTACGAAACAATTTTAACTCGTATAGTTTTCTCATAACGGCGCGTCAAAGTCAAAATTGGCATGTTCTGTTGCCATGCAAATAGTGAAAACCAGTTGACTTACGTAAGTGAAATAATTCACAGTGAAATAACATGCCACGGGCTACGTATTAAAACGTTTTTAAACAATCCCGAGAGCAATTTTTGTATTTTAAAAATTGCTGAATTTTCAACTTTTTTCCTGTAGTTTTACGATTTTTTTTTTAAATTCCAAAATATTACGTTATGGTCTTTTAAATACTTTATTGCATAGTTCATGGGATTTAATATCACGGTGAATTGTTTTATTCTAGTAGGTCAGTTGGTTTTCACTATTTGCATGGCAACAGAACAAGCAAATTTTGACTTTGGCGCACCGTTATGAGAAAACTATGAAAGCTAACTTTTTTTCGTGAGAGCAAACTGTACTCTCAAGTATTGTCTACAAAACTAAGGTCGGTATTCCTAAACGTGTGTATAAGGGTTTAGGTGCAGCATATGTCATGCCTAGGCCTTATCGGTATTCCTAAACGTTTGTATAAGGGTTTAGGGTAAGGTCATTGCCTATTCAGGACTGATCTGTGACTTTTCCTTGTCCTAATATAACTACACATGCGCAGTACGCTTAGCCCTACAGACGGCTACGTACGTTACAA
>PNEQ01016838.1:0-15054 GCA_003012365.1 Medauroidea extradentata
AGAGAGAGAGAGAGAGAGAAAGAGAGAGAAAGAGAGAGAGAGAAAGAGAGAGAGAAAGAGAGAGAGAAATGAGAAAGAAAAGAGATGGAAAGAGAAGAAGTTTGCAGGTTTATATCCTGAATTTTTTTACATCAACCGAAGACGAACCATCAAATGTAGAAATAAAAATAAGTATATAGAATTAAATGTAACGACAGCAAAATTCTTTACACAAAAAGTTTATCCAAAATGTGATTTTATAACCTAAAAAATAAAAAAAATGAGCTGTGCTGTTTTGTTACAAGAAATGCACTACCAGCACACTACCATGTTATACAACACGAGCAATGGGTGGGAAGAAACAAAAGTTACTAAAGTTTGAAATGTCTCCTCAGCAGGCCTTTAATTAATTATGTGGCAGCATAAAACAAGAATAGCTTAAGAGACCATGTTAGCAAAATTTAATACAAACGTTCATACAACAAAAGTAAATATATATGTTATATATATTACACTAGCTGCCCGGCTGCAGCTTTGCCCGTAGGGAATACGCCATGGTCTTTAGTTTCTACTGCGAGAATTATTTTTTTAAACCTAAACGAAAGCAGATGTCAAAGATCTGTCTTGCAGTACTGTTTAAAATGGCTTTTACAGTGATAGCTAATTTTTTCAAAGCAAGAATTTATAAAGGTTTCAACTAAAAACCTAATTAACCAGAATTTAGTTAATTGTATTGCATGGTCTTAATGTAAACAGTATCTCTGTTTACAATATTGATTAGTGGTTGTATTCTCTTTTGATGTCATATATGCCTTAATTTGTTTCAAACCCACCGAGGCAAATTTAAGTAACGTTGGGTACCTACATTTAGAGACTACACACGTAGTGTCTGTTTCTGGGTCCGATTCCCATCTGGTTCAACTTGATTTTTCCAAGTGGAAAATGAGCCTTGCCCTTGCCCTTCGCTCCAGGCACTGCTGCTCCATATACAACCCAAGTCATCCCTTACCGGCTTTCAAGACCTTAATTGTTCAGAGAAGTCCAAATAACTCTTACTGTCCTGTCGCAATCTTCTAGGTACCACTAACACGGGTGTATACAGGATGTTACAAAAAGGTATGGCCAAACTTTCAGGAAACATTCCAGACACACAAAGAAAGAAAATATGTGATACGGACATATGACCGGAAATGTGTAATGTCTGTGGTAGAGTCACTTCCATTACCTCTCGTTACGTCATCATAAAAAACATTTTGTACAGACACTGTTCCAATTACCCAATGGAATGTTTTGTTAGAATGTACGTTACTTCCTAGGATCACTGCCAGGGGTTGGCGACGTGACGGAAGGTAATCGTGACTGCATTGAATCTCTTAAACTCACATTAAATGATGGACTGGGAGCACACAGTGGCCCACCTGGCAGTGAACCTAGGAAGTAAAGTACATTGTACAAAACCAATTCATTGGGTATTTGGGACATTTTGTGTACAAAGTGTTATTTACGATGACATTTAACGAGATGTAAGGCATTGAGCTCTACCATGGTAACTAAGCGAATCCGGACGTATGTCCATATCACATTTTCTTTCTTTGTGTGTGCGAGATGTTTCCTGAAACTTTGGCCGTACCTTTTTGTAACAGACTGTATAATAGCACAATAATTCCCGTCGTGGACATGACCCCAAAACCTCCTACACCGCAGATTTATCAATCCAAACAAAATCTTCAAGGTAGGTCGTCAGAATTCTTAAGCATGTACAAACCTAAGATGAAAGGGGTTTGTTTATCAATAAGATGGCCAAAAGTAACAACTTTTGGGTTGTTTCTCCATGGTCGTGCTGACTTTTCGGGAGTTCTGTTTTAACATTTTACTGCTTTTCACACTCAATTACAAAATTTCATAAAAACCCCGAATTTAATTTGTAGATATTTACATAAGCGTTAATTCAAATCAAAACATCATCTTGATATCTCAATGGGTTTAAAAGATACAGACGATTATTGGAAAAATATTTGATTTTTTTAAACTGCTTTCAAGGTAGAATTTAGAAAATCCTGAAATTTATTTTTAGATACGTATTCTTTTAGATACGTATTTATGTAAGCTTCACTTTAAAACAAAAATTATTTCAATATTTACAATGGTTTAGAAGATACAGATGACTAATAAAAAACATTTTAATCTTTTAACGGCTTAGGGGTTGGAATTTTGAAAATCCTGAAATAACTTTTTAAATATTTACATAAGCATCATTCTGAGGAAAAAAAATCACCTCAATTTCGTAACTAGTTTAAGAGGAATTGAGGATCGATGAAAAACACATTTTTTGGCTTTTCACCCCCTCTAATTTTTGGATCTCGCAAACTCTAAAAATTTGCCAATATGCATTTCTAAGGCAATATTTTGAAGTTAAAAAAACCAAAGCTTTCCAGGCTAATGAGCTATCAGGAATTCTTTGAAAAAACATTTCACTTCTTTAATTTTGAAATTTCGAAAAATCCCTTCTTAGTTGGTGCCTATGGGTTAAGGGGTAGCTACTTTCAAAATTTCATGGCTCTAGGTCCCGCTGTTTGGGCTGTGCGTAGAAGAGCGAGGTCATTTCACATATATACATACATACACACACACGTAAAATTAATTTAAACAAAAATGCAGGTAAGAAACGGTCAGTGTGGGGCCCTTGCTAGAATTGGGCACTAGGCGGCTGCCCTTTTCGCCCCTGGGTAAGACCAGAGAGAAATAATTTAACACAAATTTCATCCTGAAATAGTATCGAGACATGTTTTACGAACTCTATATGCCCAGGAATGGATAGTTTTTTCCCTCCCCCTTCTTGAACACTACTAACATTATGTGGTGCAGTTGTTTATAACTGGCTAAGGTTTGGGAGTGTTTGGACTGTAATTCCATGTAAATACACAATTATAACACTTGAGATTTGCCAGTTTGATGAAGTATTTTGATAACGTAAAAAATGGATTATGTAGTCCACTACCCATTGAAACCCCTCGACAGCACCAGCCCACATATCATACAATTTCTCAAGATAGCTAAGTTTCTACAAAACCTTAACCTGCTAAAACTACCTAACAACCCTAAACTTCAAGTGAAGGTTTTGAAGAGAAAGAGAGAGGGAAAAAATAATATTGAGGACAGTCATCAACAGTTGTGCTTGGGGAAATCAGTCTTCATACCACATAAAGTACTTACTTTATTTGGTTAACCCTCTTGCATTTAAGACACTGTAATCACCTCTCAAGGCCAATTTAGCATGCTGTGACTATAAATAAGACTCGGAAGAACAGACTTAGTAGCAAGGACAGACGTAGGACTACTATTCAAATAGGCAGCTATAGCTACTTAGCCTGCTGCAGAGTTATCTCAGCTAGAAACTTGGTTATTGTAACACTTGATGGCAGAACTACTGATCAGTTGCATAAATGCTCCTCCATCTACTCATTCTAGCATGGAATATCAGTGCTTGGTAGGCTATACATAACAAAAATTTAACACCAGAAACAACAACTTCCCTACCTCGAACCATTCATCACTTGCACCATTAATGTAACATACAACAGCTTGAGTAACATGGAACACTTTTTTCTGGTTTTAGACGGCAACCACTTCTCCTGTAGCTAATAGCTAAAGGCTTTTAAACGTGTCTCTTTGGGTGGACTGAAATGTGAAGCACAAAAGTGACAGAGTGCTAGAGTTTCATTGACCAGCGCATGCAATGCAGAATCATCTCTACAAGCCACTCAACTGGCATACAGTGCTTCACTGCATTCTTTTTTCCACAAGATGTGAAGCAGTGATGTCATTCTAATTTTTGGGAGTATTGTTACATACAATGCATGTTTCTCTTTATGTTTGTTCAAATCATGTTGGTATTCATCCATATATGGCATTCTTCAAAATGTTGTTTTACTGCCATGAGTGGGCCAAGAATTACATTTCCAAAATTTGTGCAGGATTGTTAAAATTTTAGCGAGGCAATTTGAAGTGTGCATTATTTTCATAGACATACAAATGTAGGCTTTAAGTAGTTTTGTAAAAACAAATTTCAGTAACCAAATCCCACACCAAATATGTCTCAATGAAGCACATAGTTACAGTTAAGAGTAGTAGTGATAGTGATGACTCACTTTCGTGTTGAAACCCAACTAAAATTAAGTACTGAGAGCCCATGTGGGTGAAACACACATACAGAAGCCCTCACTTAAAATATCAGTGATTCACAGAACAGCACTGAAATCTACAGAAAAATCTTACTTGTAAAGCTCCACCAGAAATAAAAATAGGAAATGTAATACAAGCTTCTCTGCAGCTGTGATGTACGTAGACATCTAGAGACCCACAGACATGCAACATTTGAAACAATGAAGGTCTTGCTCTTTAGTTTTGCAGGGGTTTTGAAAATATTTTTTTGATGGAAATTAATACACATCAAAAATTAATTTTTACAGTTTTAACAATTTTTCTACACTTGTACCCTCAGTACTATAAAGGGGTAATACAAGTTTCTTAATGAAAAGTCTATTTATCTTCAACTCAACAGGTTATCACTGTAATTTTCACTTCAATTGGATAATTATACAATTGTCTTAAGGCGTAGAATAATTTTTTTAAATACTCTTAAGTGTGTACCAAATGAGATAGAATCAAACAAAGAAATTCATGGCATAGTTAAAGTCAAGAAATATATTTAGTGTACAGAAGTGTATCTGTGCATCTTTCATAGTAACATTGGAAATTTGGGTGACCCATGAGGATGTGTTGTATAGCGAAAGAAATGTCTTCTGTTCGAGCAAGTTTTGTGAGTATCAGAGTGTGCCACCTGTTAGAAGCAGACAACCCTCATGTCCTGCAGCCATCCTACCACCCACTAACTGTACTATTCACCCCTCTGGCAGATATGAAAGGCAAGCTGCTCGCTCCCGTTCAGTCGTCTAGGGCTCAGCCTCTCACAGTCATCCTAAACACCCTAGCACCAACTACCCATTCTCTACCCTTGACTGTTTCGTCACCAAGGGATCCAATCGCCAACTTCAGTTCCTATCCGGACTGCTTCCTGGCCAAGAGAAACACAGGCAACATCCTCCTTACACCAGTAGCTGTTAGAATAGACTAGAAGGGATGACTGCCATGTTTTCAATTTCCCGAGCTCGGTTCACATGCGCACCTCATATGGGAATAAGAGAATACTCCCCGTAGTTGCAGCTGGCCACTACTTGGTGCACTCCAGTACCGGACAGAAGTAGAAACGGAAAGTAGAGACTACGTGGTCTCTAGCCATGGTGCAGGCAGGGCTCTTAGTATAATCAGTTGATAGTGTATTTGTGAAATGACAAAGTTTAAAATCGTGCACAAGTAATTCCCAGAACTGTGGTTGTAACTGTGAAAGTTCCTGAATATAAATAAATGTGTGTGTGTGTATATATATAAAACAAGACAATTTAGCCAATGTCCAACGACCACATTCTCGTCAATTAAATTCTTGACAAAACCTTCTGCTTAGAGGAGCATTAAGTCTATGTCACCCTCGAGCATCACCAGTCTTGTCGCCTCACAGGACCTACAGCCACCCAGGATCATACTTCGGCTCCACAAGGTGCCCAGCTGAACGCCAACTCTTCCTGAACTATGTACACAATACCAGACCAGAACAGGACTGAATTCCATAGTCACAAGAACTAAGCTGCCTGCAAAGGCATTCTCTTGCAGCAAGAACTGTGTCAGTCCAAGCACTGCTGGAGATTCGTTGTTTGCAGGAAAAAAATGATCAGCCCTCTCAAAACACAAAAGACAATCACCCCTGCCCAAACGTATACAAAAGCTAATTCAAGAGCATAGACAAGAATGAAAACAGCTAACTAAGAGGCAGTAGTCCTATCTCAAACAGTTATTCTAGATGAGCAACGATTATGACCTAACGCAGGTTAAGTATGGAACTGCTCTCACACCTTCTGTACTAAAGAACAACATGCAGCTTACCCCAAGATGTCACTCTCCTTGATGGGTTACTTTCCTCAACCCCAGGCAACCTCAGTCTCATGTAGCCTAGCCTGGTATCATATTCACTTCCTGGGGGTAACCCTCACTTTACCCACATCACACAAAGGGGTAGCATAGAGTCAATACATTTAACAATAAAGTAGTGGAGCCAGATGACAAGGGTGGCAAACTATTAAACAGGGTTCTTACAGCAACATACAATTAAAATTCAAGGACTTTCAAGGACTGTCTATTAATATTCCAAGTACAGCAGTAAATTACATTTGACACGCCAAATTTTTATTTCAATGTTTAAGGTTTTATTTGCAACATTTCTATTAACTTTTCTCCCCCCCCCCCCCCCAAACATCAACCCAAACCATTTAGAGATGAAGTTCACCAGTGATAAATGAACCAGAAATTTTCAATTTTATTTAAAACTAGCAGTCCCCCTCGGCTTTGCTCGCGAGTATTATTCGTAACTGATAATATTTACTTTAATTTGAAAAACTTCTTTGTACACAAGATTGATACTTCAGTCATCAAGTGTTAGAATGTCCAAGCGGCTAGTTGAACTAATTATGCAGCAAGATAAGTAGCTATAGCTGTTCACGCGAAAAGCAGTTTTAAGTTTGTCCCTGCCACTAACAGCGACTTCGCCTGGGCCTTATTTATAGCCCTGCCTATTTGACGTTGTGGGGTAATTACAGACACCTAAGGTAGACGTTAATCGAATCAGAAACATCTGTTTACCCTGTGCACAACCATTGGTGACGGTGCCTTCAATTATATATTTTCAAAATATTCACTTTAACTTTATTGACATTACAAAGTTTTAGTGGGTAAAGGTTTCGCGGAAACGTATTTGGTGCCCCAAACCTGAGATTAGGAAGATGATATATCGTCGGTTTACTGCCAAAAGTGACAAAGTCAAAATGAGATAATATTATAAAAATGCTAGGAATATGTATATGTTGTTCACGAACAATTTCCCAAGTTTAAAGTCTATTCGTCGTTTCGTACTGTTGTGTCACAGTGTAGTAACATACCAAATTTTTGTAAATATGTATAATTTAATACTGTTTTTAGACGAAATAGCATTTATGACTTAATCACTTTAGGCAGTATACCGACGATATGTCAGCTGATATTGTAGAGGAACCTAAGTGGAAAGCGAACTGCAATTTTACCCCTTTTAAAGACTACATGTAAATTGCACTAATTCGATCTGCCTTGTAGTTTTTATGTGTCAGAATTGAACGTTCGCACGCAGCTTTTAACGGAATTCGAGCCCAGAACCTCCCGGAATTTAGAACTGAGTGACAAACAACTGCGTCACGTAACGTCGAAATAATTCATGAAAATAAAATGTATTAAAATATATATATATATCTGTGTCCTGGGCCCATAGAGGTTGTACAACACCACGTATCGATAGGTTACTGTAGAGTAAAACTCCTGTATAAGTTGTTTCTCGCTGCTCGTTCCTGCTTTTCGGATCGTCTGCCTTGTATATTGACCAACATAGTTTTATTCTTAATAATCACATTTCTTATAAAGAAAAAAAATTACATGCATATTTCTTTTAAATATTTACGTAAGCATCACTCTGACGCGAACAACACCTCAATATCGCTACTGATTAGATAGATATCGTGGGTTGATGGAAAATAAATGTTGTGCTTTTTCACCGTTTTGGGTGTCGAATTTCGAAATATTTTAAATTTACATCTTAGACATTTGTATAAGTATCCAACTGAAGTATAAATCACATAGCTAGCCCGCTCAGTCGAATCAAAATCGGTCATTCACTAAAAAAAAAAAAAAAAAACACTTATCACCCCTGCACGGCATTGAGAAATCGAATTTCGAAAAATCTGAAAACAGTTTTGCGATAATTTCTGTAACCATCATCCTGAAGCAAAAATTAATGGTATATCTCGACGGGTTCGATAGATATCAAGTATTTATCTAAAACAAGTTCAAGGTCTTTTCACCACTTAAGAGAGTCAATTTCGAAAAACCCTTTAATCACGTTTTAGAATACTTTATTGGTATCTCGTGGACGTAAAAAACACAACATTAGCCCGCTTGGTTCAAGATATATTGACGATTAATTGAAAACGCTTTTCACCACTTTTCACCCCTTTTCACGTCCTTAGGTAGCGAATTTCGAAAATCCCTGAAATTACTTTTTAGGTATTTGAGTAAGCATCAATCCTAAACAAAAATCACGTCGCTATATAAAAAACTATGGGATCAATATATATAGAATGTGAGTCGAAAACTCATATTACCCCTTTTTTAACCAGTTTAAGGCCGAATTCAGAAAATATATTTTAAGTGGTACTTGGGATATTTACAAAAGCACCAATTTAAAGCAAAGAGCACTTCGATATCGCGATTGATTCGATAGATATGGAAGGATAATCGAAAAAACATTTCACTTATTTTCACCCCTTTAAATATAGAATTTCGAAACGTCTCTAAGTCCTGTCATAGACATTTGTTAAAGTAACCAATTAAAGTTAAAATCACGGTGATAGCCAATTGTGTTTCAAAGATATAGACGATTCATAAAAAACACATTTTGTCCCTTTTTACTGCCTGGGGGTCGAATTTCAAAAAAACCTAAAACTACTTTTTGGGTATTTGCGTAAGCAATATTTTAAAGCTAATATCAACTCTCTATCCCGAAGGGTTCGATAGATATCGATAGTTGATTGGAAACACATTTAAGGTCTTTTCAGCCCCTTAAAAGTTGAACTTCGAAAAATCCTTAAATTGGCTAATATGCATTTTTACGAGTTTCCTATTAAAGTAAAAATCACGATGATTGGCCGTCGGGTTCGAGCTCTATCAACGTTTCTTCGTAAACACATTTCACCCCTTTTCACCCTCTTAGAGGTCGAATTTCGAAAAATCCCTTCTTAGTGCTCGCCTACGACCTGAAGGGAACCCCCACAAAAAATTTCACGATTCTAGGTCCAGTGGTTTGGGCTGCAGTTTGATATGTCAGTCAGTCAGTCAGTCAATCAGTCACCTTTCATTTTTATATATATAGATTAACACCTTCATATTTACTGAAACTCCTACACTTATAAGTTTCACGAAAATAAATTACACTGAATAAAAAAAAGCCATTTTAAAGAGACATTTCGGTTTTTAAAAAAATTGGTCTGTTACCGGTTTTAATGTAAACAAATATGGCTGATGCCATGTCCCTGCTTAAATATTAGCACACAGAGTATTTTATTCCCAATTCAAGGTATTAAAATTATCACAAAGTACATGCTGTAACTGAATAAATAAAAATTAAGTACCGGTAAGCAAAGTGAAATATTGATGTTCACTAATTGCGCAACATACAATGTGTGACTGTTCGTACGAAACACAGCTTCGGAAATGGTCTGGCAACTCTCGTGTCGTGAACATCGTGCTCCTGCGACGCTGCGCGCCAGGAGGTGTCGCCACTTTCATCGCAATGAAGGTGCAGCGACCTGTAGGGGGCGGTGCGATCACAGCAGTCATGCGGCAGCGGCCATCTGCAATTGGGCGCGTCCTGTTGGTGGCGAATACAGGACTCCTTGCTGAAGAGTTGTCAGGAATATTCAAATAATGACTCGTGGACCAACTGGCCAGTGTGCAAGGCCCGTCGACTGCAGCGGCAGCGAACCATACAGCTCAGCATGAAGATGGTCGACGCGCTATGTGGGAAGCAGTTCAATGGTCAAGGCGGCCTGGAGGGATCTCGAGGTGCTGAAAAATGTGAAGTGTAGCGAATCCTGCGGGCTGTGGGGCGTGTGAGAAGCGAGAAATGGAATTCATTGGAACTTGGGCCAACGTCATTGGGGACCTTCGACGTCGGGGCCGGTGGACCTAGTCCGCCACATGGTAGATCCTGGATGTCTCGTCTGCCTAGCCACTCATTCAAGATCGACGGATTATTTTGGAAAGGAGGGCAGGGGTGGCTCCCGGGGGTAACGCCCCCTCTCCACCCCGGCAATGAAAGGTTTACAGCTATATGCAAGAAGAGAGAAGATGGAGCCTTTGTACAGGCTGAGCTGTACAGTCTTCTGCTGCTGTCGCCGAGAAGTAGGCTGGGCCTACATTGCTGTTTTGGATATTGTTGTGCCAGGCTTGCCTGACTTGGGAACATCCCTAACAGCTCGGTAATAGAACAAACTAGCTTTGTTCGACTTGTCGCCACCAGGGGCACTTAGGCCCAACTGGCGAAAACAGGCTCGCTTAGCCGCCACTCTGATTGGCCGGAGCCGCCGGCCAATCCCATCTCACTTCACCAGTCACATCTTTCCTAGTGTCCTGACAACAGGACGTAGAGCCATACCTATCTTTATCCAAGCCTACCACTTAATTATGCATATATTTTTATCCCTGTCGCACAGCTTCTCCCAGCACCCTACCCTATTTGTGCTGGTTTTTCTGTGCCCTTACTCTGACTCTTGCTCTCTTCGGGGGGAGGTCATGGCCCCAATCGTGGCCGTGGCCTGCATTCAACCCTGCTACGCCACGATGCACGCCACCTTTTCCTTAGAGGAACTGCAACTTAGGTGTATGATGCTCTGCCTTGAGACACATTCACTCCCCATCTCTTCCTTCCTTTAGCGACTAATGCATGTCGGAGTACCCATTAGACTGAACTGGGGTACACGCTGACGTGGCGGGATATGGGGGTCCGCCAGAAAAAAAAAATATTGTCAGGCAACTTTGACTTGAAAAAACATGGGAGACATTCCGCTCTGCAGCACGCACTGCACGCTAGCTTCTCTTACACCTGACATGTAATTTATTTCTTAATACTCTCATAAATACTGAATTTCGTTTGGGCCAATTTTCCTTTTCAAAGCTCTCCAGTTTCCTTTTTTGCACCTCTTCTCTTCCACAAAAGTTTCTCCATTTAACTATAGCAGATGCAGATTACTACTTGCCGCAATCACATAAAAAAACACTAGGCGTAACCTAACATGCTGTGATATACCAGAAAGTGTATCAATTTCACAGGTGTTGCAAAAATTCTGTTACCATCAAGTAAATTATATGACAGAAATAATGTGTACACAAAATACAATTTCGTATTTCTGAGAAAGGAGTTTATTGTTGGGTAAATAACTAGAATATTAGGTAATTAAACCGAAAAATTCACGGACTTTTCAAGGACTGGATTGATCAAGGACTTTTCAAGGCCTTTTAAGGACATGGTCAAAGTTCCAGGACATTCCCAGGACCATAAGAACCCTGATTAAAGGAGGTTAAAGAGACGGCTGACATGTTGAAGGATAAAATGTGGGCTATCATAGCAGGCAACTTTAGTATGCAAGGTGTACCAATGAATAGGAGTGGAGGGGACGAGCATGACGATGCAGAGAATGGCATCACATAATCAATAAGTGCTTTGTGTAGGCAATGGAAATTCCTACAAGAAGTAATGTGAATGACGAATTGGAGCTGGACGAAATATTATTCAGGCCAGGGAAATGTGTTGGTGCAGTGATCCTGAATGGATAGTGATCATGCCATCCCGGCTACAGAAATAAGACGGGGGAAGACTGGGGTAGAGCAAAATAAAGAGAGGGAGGTTTGGAAATATTGGCATGTCAACAGTACGGTCAAAGAAAACATTCTGAAGGAAAGTTTTGAAAAGGGGGCCAGAGAAACATACTTGGATCACTTGTGGAGATAATTTAAAAGGATAATGAATGTTATGTGGAAAAATTTGTTCCTCACAAAAGTTTTAAGACCAAGGGAGATCTGCCACATCATAGTCGGGAAATCAAAATATTGAAGGCAACTGCATGCTAAGTGGAGTTGTAGTGGAATGCAAGGACCTCCTGAATAAATAAAACAGGAAGGGCGTTGGAAAATAATATCAAACAGGAACAGAATAGGTATTCAGACAGAATGATCGAGAAAGGGAAGGGCAAGGAATGTGAAAATTATTTGGATACTTTGGGAGGTAGAGGTGTAGGGGAAAGGGATCCCACCATTGAGAGGTACTGACGGCTGGATTGCAGCAGACAAGGAAAAGGATGAATTGTTGCTGACTCAGCACTTGTCAGCATGCGAGACAAAGGACAACTGGAACAGAGTGCATGTAGGGAACAACAGGTTTTATAGAACGTTTTGTGTGAGGAAGCGTACGGAACTGAAGAGCAATAGTGCAGTAAAGCCAGATACAAAGTGCCCAAGTGTGGAGGGAAAAAGTTGGCTAAACATTTAGAGGCGTTGATTGGTTAGGTCACTGGAGGAGGGTAGGTTACCGCAAGGATGGACAGAAGCGTTAGTGGTCCCAGTGTACAAGCAGGGTAAGGATGAAGGTAATTCACCACATGTATAGAGGCACATTTTGGTGGTTCCAGTATGTAAGCAGGGTGGTGAGGGAGTTGGGCAGTTACAGGCCAGTGAGTTTTACATCAAATAAAAGGTGATTGAGATTAGTAGTGCAATATGTGGTACACATCACGAACAGGAATTTGCTACAGGAGTACCAACAGAATTTTAGAACAAAATACTCTTGTAAATCTCAGTTGTCTGGTTTAGTGGAGGATCTAGTTCGAGCAGTTGATGTGGTGAAGCAGGTGGATGTGGTGAAGCAGGTGGATGCCTGTTTCAAGATAAATGTAAGACTAACATAGTGAGGTTTACAAGAAAGAATGTGGTCAGCAGGATTATATACAGAGGCAACATAGTATTAAATATCTCTGAGTAGTGCTGTTGAACGACCTTAGACAAAAAAAAATGTTGAGAGACAGCTTTTATAAACGGAAGGGAGGTGGGTATGCTGGAAAGTTTGCTGAAGGTAATCAGTTGTGAGACGAAAGGAAAGGCATTATCACACATTAGTACGGCCTTTGTTGAAGTATGCAGCAGCAGAGTGGGACCCATATGTGGAATTGGAGGTGAAGGCAGGAGTTGAATATACAATGACGGGCAGCGAGGAGGGTGGAGGAAAAATGGGAAGGCATGGACAGGCTGGTAAGGTCGAAGGGAACAATCATCCATCAGTTATGAAGGAATTGGGTGAAATTCAAAGGAAAAGAGAAGCGAATAAAAGATGGTGAATGGAGAGAGGGGGCAGAAAAACATACTGCCAATTAACTAAGGCACAGTATAGAGGAAGAGGGACTAACAGCAAGAAGATTTAGAGGATATGAAGGAGAATACGGAACAGGGTAGATTCTCGTGAATTGGATGAGTGAGTGATTCGAAGGCTGCTTCATTGTATACACCACAGAGGGTATAAGTAGGAGGGGCTTACTTCATATAGAGATGGGGAGTGGAATCAACTTGCAGGAGGATATTGACAGGTTGTCTTGGACAGAGAACAGAACGAAGATTAATGTGCGTAAAACCAGGCTGGCGAATTTTACAAGAAAGAGAGTGGTGAGTAGAGGTATACAGATGGGATGGGCAGGTGATAGAGAATATAAGTATCTACGGATTGTGATACAGGCTGATCTAAGGTGGACAAAGCATGTGGACAGAGTGGTTAAGAAGGGAAGAAGGGCCTTAGGGAATATCCTGCTGAGGAGTGTGACCTGTACGTGGAGGTGCAAGCAACTGAAGAATGTGGAGAGAAATGCATCGAAATGGGTGATGAATAAGTGGAAAATGCAGGGTCAGACTGGCGAGGAGGAAAGGAACTTTAAGTCTAGCATGATGAAGGAATTGGGATGGAAACCATTGAGGGACAGAAGGAAATTGGAAAGATTGGTCAGATTGTATAAGATGATAAATGGGGAGGGAGGATGAGGCATTTTGGCCTGCAAACTAAATAAGGTAACTTTTAAGGGAAAAGGAAACAACAGTGAGAAGATCCAGAGAGTGTGGAGGGGAATGAAGAGGGGTAGACAGTGAATGCTGGTGGGGACGGTGAGGGAGTGGAATGCACTGTGGGAGGAGTTGGTGACTGAAGGGTGAGAGGTTGAAATGTTTAGGATGGGAGTGGAGGATTGTCACTGTGGGGATGGGGAGGAGCATTTCGCCACCAGGCGTTAGCCAAATTGAGAGTGTAAGAACTTATTATAAAATGACTAACTTTGTCGGTAACAGGTTTTAACTGCGTGCTCTTAATTTTGTAGAGACAAAATACAGCATGGCAGTTGCTAATTAGTTACTGAAACCTTCTTTTCATAGCTAAATTAGTTACACAATATTTATACTGTTTTGTCTTGAAAATTTTCATTATATAATACCAATTGGTAACAAAGTTACAAAGCAATTTTACGTTATCAAATCTCGTCTTGGTTTAGTAGAATTATTCTCTCAAAAGCCCAGAGACTCTGGCCCATGTGTTATAACTAACAATGGGTCACTACGCTTACCTTGTACCTTGTTTCAAATTCACATGAACTGTGAATATCATACATGCCAGCACTATTAGATGGTGTCAATGATAAAGAAAAAACTATGATAGCTAGATAGGTACACAACATCGTCATACTCATTAAGCCTTAATTAGATAAACTTTAATTATGTAATTCAGCTATTTGGGTGCCACGATACGCTGAGTCCGGCTTTATTTATTTGGCTAAGGGCAAGTTACAATATGTCAGCAAATACATTCAACCATACAATAACTTACCTACAATATCAGTCTATCAACTTCTCTGAATGTTGCATTAAACAATACTTTCACAGTAAAATAATACAAATGTAGGTGTATTATGACAAAATGGAGAGCAATTAACTAGCTGGTTAGGAGTTACAAACTGGGCAAGACGAAGCATGTGAATTATTTTAATAGAGTATTTTATAATCTCCAAACTAAACCATGTAAACAAAGGCTTCTACTGCTTATAAAATGCATCTCTAGAAATCAAAACAAAAACTTGTGAATGAAACTTTGAAAACTGGTACTTGCTGCTGTAGTTATAAATAGTATGGCTAGTTACAAATTGTAAATTTTGTCTGCTTTAAGCAAGAGATTACATTTAAGTTTGTAGGCGAAAAAAATACACTGACTTAGTACCAAGCACGAGTATGGGTGTTATTTAAGGTAACATTTTTACTACCTATAATTTAATAATTTCGAGAAATGCTTGAGAATTAAAACTAAAC
>PNEQ01016839.1:0-15054 GCA_003012365.1 Medauroidea extradentata
ATATATATATATATATATATATATATATATATATATATATATATATATATATATATATATATTATTTTCAAATAAATGTAACAATTCTTTGACATCGATATCAGGTTGTATCATAATGTATTATATAGTTAGTAGGGCCTAACTGTTGGAAAACTATCAGGCATGGATTTAAAGTTCCATAGTAATAAGAATAAAAGTAAACTACTTCACACCAGTTGAGTGGTTTGCATGTAGAAGTTATTTTTGGTGAAACAAATTTGGTAGCAACTTGTTTCAATACCTTATATGCACATCTGCTACTATGCTTTGTAATTATTGGCGGCATGTGTTTGGACAGAGGTGTCAGTCATCTGACTGAGCCAATAAGAACACGGTTACTGTGACACCACGTGTCTGCCATTTGTGAGAAGAACCCCAAGACGTTGAGAGTTGGAAACATCCAATCAAACTAATATAAAACGTTATTAACGCGAGTAAAGGGCCGTTACGTAAAATACATTATCGCGAAGTAGTTGCCAAAGAATTTTTTTTTGTGACGAAAGGAATTTAGTTAACGTTTTTTCATTGATAGTTTCAAACTTAATATTAACTGAAAATAATAATTACGAAGTCATAAAAATTGCTCTAAGTGAACGGTTCAGTAATGATAATTACCTCATAACTTTTGGTGTTTGTAAGAAGACTATGAAGCAGAGCTGCAGATGTGCACGTAAGGCATTGAAATACGTTGATGCATAAATCTTTTCACCGAAAATCGCTGGCTCTAGTGAAAGTTAATTACTTCCGCCGGTCCGCGGTGCCCCAACTAGAATAGTGCGTAGTACACACACACAAACATGCATCATAGGAATGAGAATGTGTGGCCTAGTCGGAAGACAACCTGCCAGTGGTAGTTAGATATGTGGTAGCCGTGTGCCAGACAGAATGAAGACGATACTTCCGTCCCTCCTCAGTCTCTCCTGTCACATTCATTATGTCGCCACTCCCAGTCGCTCGTCTACTTTCAGCTATTTACCATCTGCAGCACAGACAGAGGTAAGCGAACTTTCAGACGACCGTATGCCCAGGACGCTAAACCGAGTGTGTAATTACTCAGCGTAGGTGACGTCTGCTTAGGAGTAGCTTTCAAAGAAGGTTACACGTCTGATTTCCCATTTAAGAGGGCGTGGTACATAATTCAACGCTAACAGCATTAATATATTTAACTGTAGGTTTCTTGTAACCAAATTTGCTCAAATTAAACAATAGCAATCGTTTTAAACAAAATTGTTTCCAGTGTTACGAACTTCTGAGGCACAATCTCTGACGCCGGAACCTCGTGCATTTAACTGCGGCGCAACAGATCACGCTTAACGAATTAGTAATTCTGGAAAAATATTTACTCATAAAGTTGGCAAATACCATTATCTAAGATTGCCATTGAGTATTTTGTCCATATTGGCTTCGAAAAAAGCGTAGGAATTAATTTGATGTTCTCAGCGTTTATTTATCTATACAGCAGGTGTTAGTTGACGCGTCTGAGGCAAGGAAGCAGGCAGAAGATAAGAGACAGACTGGCTTGTGCGTCAACAACCGTATCGCCTTTATGCGCGGAGAGCAAAAGCGATGTGTAGTGTTTTGGTCGTTAGCTGTTCCCTATGGGACTTTTAAACGACTACCGTAGCTTTTTATTTACGGAAAGTACATAAAAAGTCGACCGCATTTTTCTCTATTTTTGTTTTACGATTCTGGTCGGTATTTTTTACGTGACAGCAGTCTGAATATGCCGTTTTTGGCCATTTTGAGGTACCTGAAACAGTGTTTCTAAGCATGGTATCTAGAAAACAAAAGCAGAGAAGCATAGTTTCAAGAGAGTTTTGTTTTTCGTAGATAAAGATATCGAACACTCTTTTAGAAGTATCTGTTAAAAGTACTTTCTCCTAACACGCTGCAACACCGTTAATGCGCCAGCTGCCGAGAATGTGTGTTTTTGCAGTCCTTCGAGAAGACTTGCTCGCCAGTCTAGTGGTTAGCGTGCTGGGTCGTCCTTACCGCTTCCTCAATTCTAGGCCACGAATGCGCACAATACGTTCACCCAGGCGGCCACCTCAAGAGCTCCGTCTCCCTGGACAGGTTTGACGCTGTGCAGCCCCAGTACTGGCGCGAAGCTGCAGTAAGAAAATAACTAGAGAGACGCACGCCTAGTATCGCACCCTCTAATCACAGGACGCTATACTAACGCGCAGTGTTGCCCTTATGTCACTGCAACTATGGGGCTTTAATCTATGACCCTATAATTGTATTACTGGGAAGTCTGTACCAAAGTTCACAGCAGTTTTCTCAAGTAGTTTACTATCAATATGAGCAGTGGATTTTGTGATATAGCTGTGAGAAAAGGCCGTTTTTAGCCATGTTGGATGGCTCAGAAATAGTATTTATAATGCTCATTGTGTTTTAAAAGTACTTGATAAACCGTCACTGAAATGTATTTTCTTTTCGTAGATAGCTAACATTGAGAATACGTAATACAGTTTTGCAATAAACGCATATTTCTGACCCACTACCACGGTCGTAGAAGAACAGGTCTGGACACTCGCCTGCAAACTTGACCCCCTTGTTTGGCTGCAGTTCACCAAGTTACCGAGAATGCTGTACGTCTTTAACTCTGCAACCAGGGCGGTCGGTCGGGCTCAAACTCCGCCCACTTACCTCCCACTTTTCCCCCCATCGTTTACATTATAAAGATAAACAATTTATCAAAACATATTTTTTATCAATTTATGAAATGCTTCCTTCGCTCACAATCCTAAAGCATGGCTCCATCAATATTTATTTACTTTATAATGTAAACACTGGAAAAAAGTGGGGGGAGTTTGAGCCCGACCGCCCTGACTACAGCGCCAGTAAAGCACAACATTCTCGGTAACTTGGCGAACTGCAGCCAAACAAGGGGGTCGAGCAAAGTACATTGGTAGACAGGCGAGTGTCCAGACCTGTTCTTCCGCGACTGTGCTCGCTACAACGTAGTTCGGCATCCAGGGAGGCGAGCGCCTTAAGGGCGCGGCTACCACAATTTTTTAATTTTTTATTTGTACCAGATATTTTTTTTTTCTTATTTTAGACACAACATGAGACTAAATTTGGCTCTAATTAAATTTTTTTATCTCTCATAGTTTCCGCGTAATGGCTTGTTAAAGTCGTATTTTGCACGTTTCCATTTTAACGACTACACTAAATCCAACTGATATACTAAACTAAAAAAATCACAGTGCATAAAGACATTGCAGGCTACAATGTCATACTCATAAAAATAAAGAATAAAAATTATTTGTATTTTTTTAAAAATGCTGAAACTGAAAATAAAAATTTTAAAAATTCAATTTTTTTTAAATACAAATAATTTTTATTCTTTATTTTGATGAGCATGACATTGTAGCCTGCGATGTCTTTATCCACTGTGGTTTTTTAGAGTGTGGTACGTCAGTTGATTTTAGTGTAGTCCAAGGGGGCGACACTAGATAGGACCTACGAGGCTACGACCTCTTATTGAGCACTAACGATTGTGTATTACCAACTTTGTGATGGCTCAGAAAAATTTAACAAAATGAATTGAAAACATATATTTGGCAAAGTTTCTGTAATTAATGTGCACCATTGTGTTGCATTTATAAATATAGGTGTAAATTAGTAATATTATAAAGTAACCGACAGTTTACATTTAAAAATTTAGCTTGATGGAAGTTTTTAGTAGTTTGGTTTGTCAACCTGGTCGTTCAATTTTATTGATTTTTGTCCGTACCACGTGCGTATTGTGAGAAATTGTGATCTTCAAGTTGTAACGTCTTTGAAATATGATTTTGAAGGCGAGAGTTTAGTGTTTTATGTATCTCGAGTGCCGTTGATTGACATATTTGTGCGATGTATTGAATGTACAGCTAAAAAAAAAAATGCGTATAGTAAAATTTTGAGTGCCTTGTTGCGGACACAATAAACAAAACATTTCCCCAAAAAATCTTTTACAAACTCATGCCACAGTTGATATGTTCGAATAAATTACTTACACGTACATGTATATACATCGAAAGCTCCCAATAAATGTCCTGCGTTATTTAAATTAAAAAATAGATATGGTTACCTACGCAGCTAACGATGTTGCTTTGCATGGACATAATTCTCTTTAAACATAGTTAACTGAAAATATTCGTAAATAAAGAAAACCAGCATGTTACATGATGTAGCAAAATTTGTATTTTATTTGTTTTCTTTGATAGAGTTTTATTAAATAAATATAAAATTAAGTAGGTGATTTCCAGTACAATTTCGAGCTGCGTGGTTGGCAACACATAATCGTTAAGGCCCTGCCACAATGCAAAAGTTCCATCTGCTGGTGACTTGCCGCTACGGTGACCGGCCGGTTTTCTCTTTTTTGTACGCCACAATGAATGCCGGTGCCTGCCGCTGGGGTACACTCATTGTACAGTCTTTACTCAACGGTACAGTTCATTCTGCGCACAATTGGTGGCACAGCAGTAGCTTTTTTTTGTTTGTTTACCTTTTTTTCTCTGCGCGCTGTCACGGCATTGGCTCTCGTTTTGTGATGTACATCCGTCAACCAATAGCAATCACCTTGCCGCTCTCTGCCGGTGTTGGCCGGTGAGTGCCGCCCCTGCTGTTGCCAAAAAAGTTAAAAGTTCGTCTGGAATTGGCGGCACAGCAGGGCACTGCCCGGCAAGCAGAACGGCAGTGACGTCATGGTCACATGGGCCAATCAGATAGCGAGAATCACACCAGCACGGCACGGCACTGCACTGCACGGCATTTAAAAAGTTCATTGTGGCAGGGGCTTTAGTGAAGCCAAAACGGCCCAGAAAATTAGACGCGAGGCTAAACCTGGGAGTGCCAACTCTGTCCTTTATATGCTCCTTGGTGTAGTTGCAGCGCCGCCTTGCAGACGACGGAGAAAACAAACATGGCGATTGCAGCGCCGCCTAGCTGACGACGGAGAAAACAAAGTGCGATACCAGCGCTGCCTAGCAACCAACGTTTTTATCATGTCGTCACGAGCAGAAGACGAAAAAAATGTGACGTCACAAGCAGACGACGTAAACAAACATGGCGACTGCGAAGCAGATGACGTAACGCAAGTGAGAGTCGAAAAAAAAACAAATTTGAAAATCAAAAATCAAATTTGGAAAAACCAAATTTGGAAAATCCAAAAACCAAAAACAAAATGGTGGACGTGACGTCAGTAAACATGGCGGACGTTACGTCAAACAAGATGGTGGACAGTGACGTAATCCAAGATGGCGGCCAGTGACGTCACGGCGGCCATCTTGATTGCGTCATCAGCCGATCCACTGCTCCACACCCTCAACCCTCTGCACTTAAACCGGCCATTTGCCACATGCAAAATATGACTTTAACAAGCCATTACGCGATAACTATGAGAGATAAAAAAACTTCATAAGAGCCAAATTTAGTCACATTTTGTGTCTAAAATAAGAAAAAAAATATATCTGGTACAAATAAAAAATATTAAAAAAATGGCGATGAAAATTGTGGTAGATGCGCCCTTAATGTAGAGGATTACAATCCAAGTTGGTTTTCTATGTTTAAACTATATTACGATCGTGTTTAAGTAAAATACATTATGTTACTATTAACTCGTTTATACATAACCTCTTACCAAATATTATTTTAAAGAGTATTTATACTCTCGATTTTTAAAAAAATCCTGTTTATGCATATGTCAACATTGCTGACAAATACCGAATACGTTTGTATAATGTTAAAGCGCATAATAATATATTTTTAGTTATTTCAATTTAAGTATTGTTATTGCAATAAATGGTAAATTCAACTTGCGGAGTGAGATCCTATGTAAAGACGACGCCATATTGGACTGTGAATGCAGCGTCGACTTTACGAACAAGCCAACACTTGGCTGGCGTGTACTATAATTATTTTCTACTTGCTGTTCGCTGTTGTGGGACTTTGTTGTTTTGTTGGCGGGAAATTCCGTGGCGAATTCCAAGTCGTTCCAATTTCACACTAAGCCTAACAGGGTACAGCTGTATATTTACTGTTCTTGAATGCTGAAAATAATAGTCCACTACCGTATTTATTTTCAGGTGGCATAGCATTACAAAAGTAATTATATTGATGTCTGCAGTGAGAGAAGGAAGCTATGAAACAGACAGTATCATATAAGAGAGTAACGAGTCATTATTAGAAGACAGCCAATTATATCATGTGCGATATTCAGTCTTGCATGTCAAAGTTCAAGGTAACATAAATGCACTGAGAAAACTTTTACTGATCACGTGACATATTTAGAACACCATGACTCTGAAATAATTTAATCTACTATAGTTTTCTACGAATTAGAACACTTTGTTTACATCTGAGTAATGCTATATCGTAAACAAATCATATACCGTACCTATTGTGTTACGTTTATTGAAACATTGTTTCAGCTGAATATACGATGCTGGCAGGACAAAGGACTCTGGTACTACAGAGTACTAACTGCACCAACAAAACTGTCACAAAAGTGCATTCGTTCAAGGAATAGACTATATCTTACTCCTATACACTGAAATGTGACATTCAAATTATAGCTTCTTGGACTAAGAACAAATTTGTTGCGAAATATAGGGTTTCTGGGTTTTGGAGATGAATGGGGTTTACTCTGAGGAAGACGAAAGCAACTCGTCGGATAAATGCTATAACTAGGTAACTAGGTAGCTGGAGATATCCATCTATAACACTGAAAATTGCTTCTGTCATACAAATAGATATTTTTTTAATGCAAATTTGTGTTGCATCAATACTCCTAATTAACACATCTATAAATGTATACATATTAAAAGGAACAACCGTAAGGGTAGTGTACACATCTGCAGATAACTTTGTCTTGGAAAATTTAAGTTACCCAGTTCTTGCACTAACCTGACGAACTGATCCCAATAAAAGCCATTGGTTCTTACGTTCAAACTCATCATTATCAAATTCGGCACATATATACATTTATAGAACGGAGTACTAACAAATATATTTTAAATAGTTAAAACATTTTCTTTTCAAAATAGCGGGTATATAGGCCTTAGTAATTTGTATCAGACATAAATATGTAACGTAAATTTTAACCAATGTCAATAGTTTTGAAACGAAACTAACAGAATAATTTACGACGAAGAGTGAGTACTTATTAAAAACAACACTATCAAAATTTAATAATGTCTTACGATTGCTAAAACCTGGAATTAAAATCATAACAGCGTACGTATGCAAGGAGTATAAAATTGAATAGCTGCGTCACGTACTGATGTACGTATGCACGGTACGTGAGATGTAAATGCTTTGTAACATATTTTTACTTCTTAAAAGTGATGCATTTGACATCGGGAACTTCTTAACTGATTCGTCATGTCCCCAACTGGTCGTGTGTGTGTATGTGCGTACCTCGACTGTGATTGTGAATATGTCATTATAGCTAGTAGTTTACGAGAGTAGCTGAATACATCCGCCAGAAAAAGATACACACTTACAATCACGTGAAATAAGGGGGGAAAGAGCCTCGAAATATTTGCTTGTGAAGAGCACCGAAATTTCAGTCGACAACCCTGCTTCCCTCCGCGACATCCTCTTTACTAAATCTATTTCCTCCCCTTTTTTTTCATAAACAATGTTCACGGTTTACGTTTATGTGTATTAAGTTCATTTTATCAAGTAACAATACTAACACATAAGAAAATAATTTATATTTTATACTTAGTAATCGTTGAATTCTTTCGGATGTTTTCCTAACAGTTTGACAGAATATAAGTTAAACTGTTTGAGCATACAAACATCATTTTAACATTAAAATATTTATTTATACAACACCAATGTAATAAAAGTGAAAATATATTCCAGAGTTCACTGCACCATCATAATTAAACAGTACTCATTTAACATAAATCAACTATCAGAATTTTGATAATATGTACGAAATTACGTTACTCTTAACATGTGACAAAAATTCAAATAAAAACAGAAACCTAAAAGTGGCAAATAATTTAAGTTATGTTGACTTTCAAATTAGCATTTCACCTGCATGTGAAAATAATTTAAATTAATTGTTTAACAATATCTAATAAGTGGCTTCAAATTCATAAATGTAGTTGTTGAATGGTTTTGATGGATGAATTTGACTCTTTTCAGCACTTTTTAAAAGTGTTCTTCTATCAGCGCATCGTAGTGCGAAATCTGTTCGAGGCATCGTAGAAAATTACCATAGAGAATATTTCCGATTGTTGAAGAGGATTCTCGAAATGGTAAACCTCGACTACCACGAAAAATTGTTACCTTTAGAAATAGCCTTAGTATACACACCATTATCCCTCTTTCTGAAGCTAATTGCTTCTGAATTTGACAATCGATAGCGCCAAATACATTAGTAACTTGTTGAAAAGTCCTTCATTGCAAATAATTTTGTTTGCCTTTAGACTTCTTCCATGCTCTGCTAACTTCCTGCATAGTTTATGCCAAAGATTTTTCGTATGATCGAACACTTCGTTTGAAGCGAAATAGTTTGTGTGCTCGATGCCAGCAGTAGATGCATGAAACAGCCGCATGCATGGAGGACAATAAAGTTTATGGGGTGTTAAGCTTGATATAAACCAGTCTCTTGCCAAGGTTCTCGTCCACCTAATATGCTTGAGTATATTGCAGGTTTGGGCTAATAATACCCATCTCTGTCAGCAGGAAGTTTGTTCGTCACTTCAAACCGTTTTCAGTTAATATTTAATAATAAACCAGCTGTTATTGTTTTCCCTAGACTACAGGCATCCGGGACAAGTGTACGCTTCCCTCTTTTTTGTTGACGGCGATTGACGTTCCGTGCGGGGGACATGTCCCCCACCCAAATATTTAGGAGGGATTGTCCCATCAAAGAAAATTGAAGAAAAAAAAGTCTTATATTTATATTCCTTCCAGCGGTATATTCAAAGTTTATATATGAAAGCTGCTTAAAAAGGCTCATTTTGCATCTTGAAATCTAAATTTTTTAGGAGGATGACCACCGGACCCCTCTTTTTCTCCTTGTTTATAAGCGGTGATCGGCACATCAGCCACTGTACATACTTGCACGTTCATCCCCCACAACTATCATCTACCGCGCTCGCCAATGTCGATGGTCCTGGATGGAAGTGGTTACCATGTCACCAGAACAGTCTACAGTGGTTAGCCAGCAAGGACCACCTTGACAAGATCGAGGTCCTTCCAACTTGTAGGAACGTCATCGTGCCAAGTATCACTAGGTAGGCCAGACCAGCGGTACTTGTTAGGGACCACGGCACTCTGCAAACACGAGGATGATCGCACCCTTATCACCATCACTCACTGAAAGAAATGTATTGTTGTAGGCACCATGCTTCTGTTAAAATAGGGACAACAGTCTAGTTTGTTTGTCGTACTCTCAGCGTTGTTCCTACAACAGCCTGCTCTGTAGAAGTAACAATATGTTCTGCAAAAGAAAGATGTTCTTGACTCCTTCTGCAGAACCGATTGTTACCGTAAACCGGGGTTACTTTGACCCAGCGGGGTAACTTTGTCAACTCAAAATTTTGGTTTTTATTTTATTTAATGATGAAAGTTTCAAGCATTAGCTATAACGATAAAAGGAATTATTTAAAATGCTCGGCTCAGATTATCTGTTTATTTACCAGAAAACCCGAAAACCAATATGTTAAATTGTCAAAGTAACCCCGAAAATGGTTAAAGTAACCCCGAAAATGGTCAAAGTAACCCCAAAAATGGTCAAAGTTACAGTAATTCTACAGAACAGGTTGTTATAGGAACAATGTAGATAGTAACGGAAACCTAACTGGACTGTTGTCCTTGTATGACACCTACAACAATACTACTGTTTGGCCAGTGTACTAGGACGTATCGCGTGCAGTAGTTACGTTGCTGCATCTAAGGACGTCCGCAAGAATATATTGTCGAGGGCGGCTTGAACCTTGTGTTTAATATCAACTTAATGAACGTTTTACAGGAGAACTTGGACTAATATAAATTATGTTACATAGAAAAAAATATTTGTATACTACAATGACTATCAAAATGTTAAATAAATAAAAATTATTCTTAAATGTATAATAAAAACATATATTTTACAAATTATCACGCATAGAACTTGTAGTTACAGATTAAGTGATAATTAATGCATGGGTGCTTACCCGCTAAAAAGTATGATGCAACGTACACCCCGTAATCAGTAATGAAGTTCCCATAGAAAATTATATTTGGCTGACACCCCGAAATAAGACCGGAGGCCCTCCTGCGGGAAAACAAGGATTTTCAGGTGCAAAATAGTGCTATTCAAGCAATGTTTTGAATAAAAACAAAGAATATAAATATGGTAGAAACTGTAACACTTTAAAGGATATAATTTCATTCGGTTGAACAATATTCTTCATTGCTTTAATGCTTTCAATAAAGCTTAAAGTAAAAGTAATGATTTGGGGTCCTTCAACCCTACCCCCTCTTGCGTACGCCCCTGGCTGCATCCTTATGTATGATGCAGTGATAATATACGGCAGGAAGACAAGCAAGCCTACTTGCAACTGCTCACAAGCCGCCGTCGCTTCAGTAACTTATGACTAGACATATGCAAAATTCGCGTTACTATTTGGTAGCAGACTAAACTTCACTTTCCTATACATAACAGAGCATAATCTGCGATTCGATTGGCCACGGACTTTCATGTGCTACAATTTACGTGTGTGATGTTTTACAGAGCCTGTCTATCAGTGTATTGGAATTATCCGCGGCAAGTAACGACAATATCGGCCAGCAGGAGACGTCGAAGCCTATATAGTCACTTGGAGTCTAATCAGCTGTCAGAAAACAACACGAATTTTGCATATCTCTACTTATGACTAGAGACCACAACATTTCGTGAATTCGTTCGAGCGGATGCTAGACTTCGAACGCCTGTTTTTGTAAAAGTGGGCCTCTGTTTACGAAATTCGTCCTTGATATTCCCGAACCAATAGCAAACAAGCATGAAAACTCAAACTTACTCCTGGGTCACCTTGTAAGATTTACATCTGGCGACTCGTAGAGCCAACAGCCAATGTACATGTAACTGAAGAGACAGAGTGTACATAGGACTGTGGAGTCCAGCCGGCTGGGAGTTGAACCCGCCACATTTCCGTGTCTGTACTAACGATGAGCTTTAGATTAGAATAACTGCTGTCATCTCTTATGCCGTTCTCTTTGTGCGAGCACCCTCTCCTTGTCTCACAGTTTGCCCATTGGAATAAGAGCGTAAGCTGTTTTTTTTTTTTTTTTTTTTTTTTAGTGGTTATTCGAGTTTATGTGAATACAATGCCGGATGTTTGCTGTGAAATTTAGAGTGAGATTGACATTATTATATCCAGTGCTGCGCACGTTTTATTGAGTTAAGCTCACTGCATTCCGGGTCTGATACTTCGAAATTTCATGGTAGATATTTCCCAACATTAATACCTTCATAGTAAATATCAATATAGAATTATTCGCACAAAGACCTCCAGTATATGTCAAAGTCACAGCCTAACTGCAAATATAACATTAACGAACTGTAACTATCATGTCAGATTTTGTTCGCAAACACGCACTCGAGATTTTAACTTTTTTTATTATGAATATTTATAAATGTGCATGAAACAATACCTATTTCAGTTGCATCATCTCGCATTTAATGTGTATAATTTATTTTTAACACTGTATGAACCCCAAGTAAACGGCATTGTATTTTGCTCAAAAGTTTCACATATTCCTCGTGTTGCATTTAAAGAAAACATACACTCGATTCTGAATAAAGAATTGTGGCGTGACATCATTTTAGGTATAGACTGTTCAAGATATAAATATACAAATTATCTTAATTTGGAGGCTTATTAAGAATTGTAGCAAAGATGATTATGTTCTTTTTGTCAGGCCTGTTAGAGAATGAATAAAATTGGCTCAGATAAATTTATTTGTTTACTGCAAGAATACCTAAAATTTTGCTTTTGTAAATGTTTAAGGAAGATATTTTGAAAATTGTTTAGAAAGGTTTTCACGTCTTCAGTTAACGGTCTGTAAGAATTCAAATAAAATTCGCGATCATCACACATGCACGCAAGGCATTATAGGAACCACATCAATTATCCAGGATGTTCATAATGTCACGTTCTGATATCAGTGTTCATGTTAAGTCGGCCGCCTGGTTGGCGCTCCAACTGCATGCAGCATGTTCGGAGTTAGATTTTATCTCAGAGGCCAGTAAACTTTTGTCTACAATACTTATCTACGAAAAATAAATTCCGACTACTTGTGAATGTGATTTTTAAAACAACCACGCACATATGAAGTATCATTTGGAAGCCATCAAATTTCTCTAAAATTGTTATTTTAGGTTTTTTTTCTCAAGCTACATGTTGAGATCTACAACTACACTGGACTTTGCTACAATGACAATAAAATAGTGGGGTTACTTCTTATGATCCCACAGAAAAAACGTCATGGCGGGAACAATTCGCACGCGTTCACGACTTAGAACGTAAAGGCGATATCACAATACATGTGCCGGCCCACGTCGCACGTAGCGCCTCATCGATTCTCACATCGCACACACAAACACACCCTTCACCAGGCGACCGCCTTAAGGGTGTTCATGCGGTGAAAACACATAGTTTTATATTTGTATTAAATTGTAATTTTGTAGACGCGATTTGGGAGCATATTATCGTCTCACAAAAAAATAAGCTCAGCTAGATTCCCCATAATCGTATTTCAAAGTCAAAATGTGTGTGTATTATTTTCACAAACCCCCTGAAAACCAATGAACGTAATTAAGTACAATAATTTACAGTGAAACTATATGTCACAGGCTACGGCTATATATAATAAAATCCGTCACAAAAAATTGTATTTAAAAAATTCTGGAAACAGAGAAGTTTTGCTACGTTAATAATATTTAAATAAGGTAAAAGGGAGAGGGGGGCAAATAAGGCCCACTTACGAAACAATGGCTAATAACTATTTAGATATTGATGATATACAAGAATGTCTAATAGAGGAAGTGATTGTTGATTTGTTTCCTGCATAAATATTGTACGTACTTCCGATATCAAAAAGATCTGGTAACTTTATAAATAAGAACACAAACATATGTAACTGGGTCATATTACCTGCAGCAGCATATAATAAGGCCCATGTTAAAAATATGACAATCAGTCCAAAAAATTAGCCACAAAAATTGTAAATTCTTCACAATTAAAAGACAAAAAGATAAAAGAATGATAAAAATTTTATTTCTTACATATAAAATCACTTTTACACTAAGCTTATTTTATTGCATTTTTAATTAGACTTTGATTAATCTTATGACTGTTGGTAGACACTACAGATTCAGAGTAATAACGCAGATTTCTTTAAATTTTGAACAAACTAATTATCACAAATATATTCCTATTGTATAGCACTGATTTACGTTTTTAATTTAAAAAAAAAAACAATCACACAAAAACACAAACTAAAATTTTTAATGGATGAGGAAAATAAACGTATTGCATCAACTGGAGTGTGAGGAATAAGTTAAAATCTTTAAATCCATTACATACTTCGTCAGAAATAGAATAAATAATAAACAAATCAAATAAAATTCTAGTTGTTTCAGATTTTTCACA
Organism: Medauroidea extradentata; assembly: GCA_003012365.1. Lineage (NCBI taxonomy): Eukaryota > Metazoa > Arthropoda > Insecta > Phasmatodea > Phasmatidae > Medauroidea > Medauroidea extradentata. The sequence goes on from PNEQ01016839.1 coordinate 13,683, forward strand.
CTCATGGGCCTATATAACTAACTTTAACTGTCCAGTCATTAATTTACAAAGTCAAAATTGTCAGTGCCATTAACTATCGTATCCACCAGTTTGAAACTATCATTCGAAATTGAAAATAGAAGAACCACAAGCAATAAAGTTATAGCTTAAAATTAATTGGTGTCAATAAACCACATTAGTTACTCATTACGTTTAGGACATCGCCATCAGATGTAAGTCCCAGCACATTTCTCGTGGATCCAGGTATTGCATGATAGACATGCCCTCATGTCTGCAACAAGATCTTGGCAAACATCGCACAGCCATGGCTCTTCACTAACTTTCGAGGTGGTTGGTTGAACCACGGTTGCGGTGGGTTGGACAGATTCACTTCCAATGAGATTTCTGTTCAGGGTTTGAGCTCTGTAGTACATACCCTTCTTGCGGAGGATTGTGTGACGCTTTACGTTTAATGTTTGGTGTGCTTGAAATGGTGACCAGAAGATATGCCAATCTTTGAAAGAGTGACATTCTTCATCTGACTCTTCTCGACGTGTTAGCCTAAAAGACTGCCGTGCGTAATATACAACAGCCACAGTTTCTTAAAAATCAGCTTGATTCTTAAAAAAAATAAAAAAATAAAAAATAAATAAATAAATAAAAATAAAAATAAAAATAAAAAAAACATAGTCATAATTTTCTTCAACCCGTTCTTTTTATATGAAAATAATTATAACACGGACAACATGGAGGTCAACAGCCCCCGAGTGATTCTTGGTATTTAAATTAAAATAAATAAAATGTAATGTACTTAACATTCCATGGCAGGTAATAAGACCCACTCAAAACACGAGTGGACCTTATTAACCTTATTAGTATTACCTGTTAGCATGACATTTTAATATTATTTGCTATGAGTAAGAGGAATAATATAAAACGGACTTTCAAAGCATGGTTGTGTAGTTAATTAAGTATATGTTGACATCCTATTTCGCGTATATGTATTTAAAGTGCATAACTTGACAGGCTGAGGTTGAAAAGTTATGAAATCAAGGCAACACTCACCTCCGTATTCTTCCACGCACGCTCTACAGAAAACAATTGCGACTACGAGTTTGAAACTATTGTCGTTACACAACATCACTAGTAGCTTTGTGGCTGTGTTGCTAGCGAAGAGGTTCGCAGGCGGGTAACATTTTAAACTGCAACTGGGCCGTATTACCTGGTGGGCCTTATTATCTGGTGGGCCTTATTATCTGGTGGGCCTTATTATCTGGTGGGCCTTATTATCTGGTGGGCCTTATTATCTGGTGGGCCTTATTATCTGGTGGGCCTTATTATCTGGTGGGCCTTATTATCTGGTGGGCCTTATTATCTGGTGAGCCTTATTATC
>PNEQ01016844.1:0-50460 GCA_003012365.1 Medauroidea extradentata
AAGGTAAGTGATCACATTTAAATTTTACAGTTTTATTTTTAAAGTAAACATACTTGTACACTAATCGGCGAATGGTATGTGCATATATCGAGAAAGTACAAGCTTAACTAATAAGACTACTTTCCTTCATTTGGTGCAAATAAACCAAAAAATTTCACATTGATCATGTAGATGTAAATGTTATAAAATATTTCTTTGTCTCTTCATGTGATTCTATCTTCTAACATAGTGAACCTACAACAATTTGAACTAATGAAACAAAAGTTTGAAAAATTAAGTTTTTAATTTTATATTTTTTTAGAGTCGGCGCAGATGTTATAGGAGAAAATAAATTAATTCATGACATGAAATCTTGGGAAATAGAGTATGTTCAGTATTATTAACGTTGAATCGCCAAATTGTATTTAATACACAATTTCCTTGTAACTAAGCGGGATAATTTCTTTATTTTAATGAGGCTATAGCTTATGAAATATATGCCAAAAATATGTCCTAAAATTTTTTCTGCAAAGTGAATTATAGTGGTAGTAATATTAACCAGAAAATAAGTACAAAATGATATTTATTTTAAAAAATGTAAAGCAATATAACAAGTGCTGAAACAATTAAAGACCAAATAGCCTAATTTATCAAAAGAATAAAAATTATTAAGTCAATTTTAAACTTTTACCCATTTTACGTAATCATTGAAATTACATTTTCAACTTACCTTATCATGAATTTCTCCACGCGGTACTAATAAAAAATTTTCTTAATCATCCTGTGTTAAAAACCGAAAATGATATATTAAAAATACGTTAATATCAAACATATGTACCGAGTTTGGTGATTTCCGCAGATGCGTGGTTAGTGTAGATAACACATGTGATCAAGAAAACTTAAGATACTCACACTACCAGCATTTCGATAGGCTAACGTAAACAACGTCTCTCTTCAAAAAATTAGTTTTGTTTATCTCATGAAGAAAAAACGTTTTAAATGACCGCCATTGTGAAAATATGACCTAAGTACATATAAGTCTAATCAACTTTGTCTACTGCACCATATTTTTATCAAGTTTGATTACATTAGCTCCGTATGTTCGATTTTTTAATGTGGAGGAGAAATTGAGAAATACACAAACGGACAATGGAAAGTAGACTTAAAGAAAAAGAAGAAAAGCCTTCGAGGTCCTGCATACGTGTGCACGTCATTGTGGTAGCCGTTTTCCCATGCCTCCGAGAGGTGCGCCGAGATTCGACCGTTACCAGATTATTCGAAAACTGCTCAACGCACATGAGTGATGTATGCTTAGGAATATTGTTCAAAAATTACTATACACGTATATACGAATTTCTGGTTCAACAGTAATCATTAAAGCATATTGTAAAGCTGCCAAAATGGCAAACATGGGTGTTTTAGCGGTGCTTATCGAGTATTGAAATCTTACTACAGAATCTTCTATAGGGTGCAGATGTATACAACTCACCTTTATCGTCAAAATGACAGTTATGTCTCGTAGAGGTGAGTTTCGGCGAAAAGACAGAACGCCAGTTAGTTACTTGCGCCTAGAGGCTAGGGTAATGAGTGATGTGCATGCTTTCTCGAACTTACAGCTTCCGCATTTGTTGATCTCGAACACGCAAAAGACTTCCACGTAGATAGTAATTTATAAAAAAAAAAAAAATAACTTACTTTTTTTTACTTTGTACAAGAAAGTGTACTTTTATTTTTAATACTTATATTTCGAAAGATATGTTACATAATTTTCAGTCTATATTACTGTATTTATGATTTATTCTAGTTTGAAACAATTTGAAATGCAAAACATTACGTTTTAAAAGTAAAAAATAAACGTATTTTTTGTTACATAGCTGTTGAAAGTCACTGCTAATTATTCTATAAAAAATCACTGCCCAGCGTCGCCTTCATTTTATTATAACCGCACACGGGACGGCAAATAATAATCCATGACTTATCCGATACCTTCAGAACGTTTAGGAATATGGTTTCGAGATAGGACTCGACCCTCTCTTTTCTGTACCCGGAGATGGTCATGTCCCAACAGGTTCACCGTACATAAACGCTTGCCTGCCAAAAATCGTATTTAACAAAACGAGAGTCAACAAACACAAGAAAATGGTACGTAAAATAAAACTATACGATGGCGAGAATGTTAAGTGATAAGCTACAAGCTTTTCAAAACCTTAAAACTATTTCAAAATAGGAAAATTAATAATTTGACGTCAGTTTGCTAAATGAAGGCTTTAGTACAAAATTTTTGCACTATAACGACATTAGCGCAGTTGGCTCAGGCGGCAAGGCGCTCGATCGGTAAGCGAATAATTCGGGTTCGAATCCCGGCTGGCCCAAAGTTTTTTAATTTTTTTTATATTACACAAAATATTATTAGTAGTAATGCGTTCACTTTAATTTTAGGAAATATCGTTTATACACGTTAAGCTAACACGATATCCGACCGTTACGATGTTATAATCAACTATTGGTAAAGAGTATAAACTAATTGGTTTTCGCTGTAAATAACATACAAAACATGTATAAAATTATTTTGAATGTTTTACGTTCTGTGAGAAATATTTTTACTTTTTTTTGCTAACATTAAAATAAGAAATATTGTGTGTAGAACGATAAAAATTTGTCGTCACGTTCAGATGTACATATTATCTTATTTTGTTTTTTGTTAGATATTAAAATGACACAATTAAACAATTAATTTTCCGGGATAATTTTAACGCTCATAAAAACACTTTATACTCAATTAAAATGTACTAATGCATCTTCGCTTTTCATTTTGATGCATATAAAATAACAATAACGCAGTGTAAACATTATTAATATAGGCGTTCTAATTTGTCCACATTGCCCTAATCATGCAAAAAAATCGTAATTAGTAAACATTTTGCATCACAAAAAAAAAAACATGTTTCTTTAGAAACCACTAAACATCGGCGATATATTTACTATCAACATATTGTAAATAAATAAATAAAAGCACATTTCAGACGTTGACAGTTGACAGGCAACATATTTTAAAACAGCTCGCGCGCTGTATCAGTGTTATTCTGAAGCCTTCGAAAATTGTCAAAAACACCTTTTTATTTCATATATTTAAAAAACAAAGGTAAGGTAAGTGAGCTTTACGTATCGTCGACACCCAGGTTATTAGAGACTGTTTCAAAATGAAATTACTGGATACAAACAAAGTTTCGACTGAAGTATTAATTTCACTTTGCTAGAGATGTGTGTTCAATGAAATGACAGAGCAATTGCTTGAAGTATGATCAAGTAATAGCCTGTGACAAAAGGAAAAAAAACTTGTCGGTTTAGTGCGTTAGAGGCGATGAGACCTAATTTATGTGCCACTGTTACCGTGACATTACCTTAGTTTTTAGTATTTAGTTGCGGCGTAATAATATATTATATTTTAAGAGTGATTGCGAATTATGTTTTGAATAAAATTCCACGTGTCCGAACAATATGTTAATAATCAGCATACAAATATGAACGGAAACACTGCGATCGCGTGGCTACTGTACCTACTGTTTTAACTTTTAACAAGAAATAGTTATTGGATATTTTAATTGTGACCGTTACAATCCGTGATTTTTATCTCTTTGTTACTGTAATTATTTTGTAAACAAATTCAAATGCTAAATAATACGTTTCAAAAGTACAAAGTTTAACGTGTTCTTGTTATAGCCATGGTAAATCGGCAGCGCTCATCGTCGTCTTCATTTGTTTCTAGTCTGGCACGGGGCGGCGAATAATAAGCCGTGACTTACCTGACACCATCTTGGGACACGGCGCAAACACGTCTAGGAATACGCTCAGCGAGTAAGGTCTCTGTCGTTGCTTTTCTGGCGCCTGAGATGGTAGTGCTTATGTAGACCCTAACTTTTTGTTTAGGAATACCGGCCTAAATCTAGAGCGGGGAGGGAGGATCCATGCACGCACCCACCCACCCTCATCTCCCGTCTCTATCGGGTCTATTAGTTCTATCAAGTGAGTTAATGTGCTTCTGTTCGGAAACTGCTGCGACGTGTTCGAGGCCGCATTCCATTCCTTCGTTTATCGGCCGTTTTAAATCAATCAGCTGGTCCGCTCCTCTCTGTGGCTGTACGACTGAGTCGGGAAGGATTCTATAAGGATGTGTAAACGTCTTTGTTTCCCATCGGACCAACCGTCATTTGATGAGTGGGAGAACTGTGGATTCGTTACCGATAAGTGTAAAAAAAAAAAACAGCAGAGTAAATTTCAAGAAGTTTCGCCGGTGAGTTCAAGTGCGAGAGTAAATTTAAGGGGTCTTCCTGTCTGTACCATAAACGCGTTACGAGTTACTATTTTTTTTGGCGAAACTATTTAACGTACATTATATTTTATATCCACGAAAAGAACACATACTTCAATCTATTTCGCTAGGGTTTGAAAAATTCGGCATTTTTATTAGAAACCTTTTCCAGGCTATCGTATGTGGGAAAATAACAACCGAATTCGAGAAACACGACTATAGAAATAAGCGCTAAACTTTGAACTACGCTGTCCATAAATAAAATAATGTGGTCACGGCTTAAAAGTCCAATAGGAAAAAGGATAATAGTCAAGCACTGTACGCCATCTGAGTAGCTTGCGTGGAAAGATGGTAACGTATTACATAGGCCGGTTAGTGACGACCTTACCGCTCATGCCTCACACACACACAAATTCAACCTATCTAGGTAGGTCTCTTAAGGGCGTGGCCTACCGCAATTTTCACCATTTTTTTTTTAAATTTTTTTATTTGTACCAGATATTTTTTTTCTTATTTTAGACACAAAATGTGACTAAATTTGACTCGTATGAAATTTTTTTATCCCTCATAGTTTTCGCGTAATGCTTTGTTAAAGTAAAAAAAAATGCTGAATCTGGAAAAAAAAAACTTAAAAATTCAATAATTTTTTTTAAAAATAGAAATAATTTTTGATATTTATTTTTATGAGCATTAAATTGTAGCCTGCAATGTCTTTGTCCACTGTGATTTTTTTTATTTTTTAGTTTGGTATATCAGTTGGTTTTATTGTAGTCGTTTAAACGGAAACATGCAAAATATGACTTTAACAAGGCATTACGCAAAAACTATGAGAGATAAAAAATTTTCATAAGAGCCAAATTTAGTCACATTTTGTGTCTAAAATAAGAAAAAAATATTTGGTACAAATAAAAAATTATAAAATGGCGATGAAAATTGTGGTCGACCACGCCCTTAATATCTGTGAGCAAGCCAACTCTTCTTGTAGATCTTTGAAATCGGTTTCTGTGGTATCTTATTTCAAAGAGCAGATCCTGCAACTCTATAGAAATAAACCACAGTTCATTCGTTGAGTGTGCGAAGGCATTATAAACCTCTATCCTAGTAATGTAAATCATTTGTGTTTGCAGAAACTCGTAGATAGGAGGTAGCGCTTGCCAGAAGGCAAATTGGGAACAATTTATGACTTAATTGTAGCTTGAATGCTGGAAACGGGAACGGCGGATAATCGCTACGGAGTGAAAGTTGTCGGTCACACACGTAAATGTAGCAAATGCTGAAAGGCCACGCAGTTAAAAAAAAAATAAAAAAAAAGTAATAGGAACAGTGGCGCGTGGTGAAGGTGTTGCAAGATAAGATGCGTTTGTTCTCAACTTTAGCTGTTTACTTATTAGTGTAGGCCTGTGTATGCTTCAGCCTCTCAGACGTAGTTGTTCAGTCACACACACCTCGTGTACAATGGGTAGGGACCCTGTTTTTCGCGAAAATAATTTTGCCGCGTTTTGTTTCAGTGCCTTACGTGCACATCTGCAACTATACTTCACGGTTATTGGCAGCGTGTCTGCGTGAAGAGCCGTATCTCATTTGACTGAGCCAATTACAATAACGTTCCTGCAACAACACACGTCTGTGATTTGCCGGTAGATTCCCAAGGCTCTTGGTAGTTAAAATATCGCATCACTGACCAAACTGAGGCAAAATTCTTTTCCGGAAAAACAGGGGTCCCTAAGGGTTCATATTGTAGTTAACTAATGAGTGGCGGCATTACGTTGTGGTAGACCCAGTTGTATTGTTACTGGTTACTACTGGGTACACCGAGGTTGTACAGTACTGAGCAAACCTAAGTTTAACTGCAGCAAATCTCAGCTTACCTTGTAACTGCTCATACCACGCCAATGAATAGAGACACACGCATAAACTTGTGAACGACAAATGTTAGGTTCGGTCTCCGTCCACGTACGCATTTTAAAAAGCCTGTTTTAGTGTCTACGGTATAAAGTAAAAAAGAAAAGTGTATGAATTTATTGCGTAAAACTTACCTAAATTAAATTGATTTTTTTAATAGAACTTCTTCACAGAGAACACGAAATATTTACGGCTACGGTTTCCTATTCACACTAATTTAGTAAGTTTTATTTTCTAAATCCGGAAAAGGAACAGCCATCGGAAAAGCGTTAGGTAGAAATGCTGAAAATATTTTGTAATATGTAGCTTATTTTTTTCAAAACGTAAGATTTTATAATATTGGCTAATTATTGACTCTAGGTAGGCTGCGTTATGTGAGACGCCTTGTCGGTAAGGTTGCCGCCGGCCGGCGTATGCTATGCATTATCGCCTCTACGCACAAACCACGCAACTGGCGCGCAAATCTTTACTGTTATTCATTTCCCTATGGGACTTTAAGCGGTGACCATATTACTGCACGTATTAAACTTATAGTTCAGATTCCAACCCTTCAATTATTGTGTTTTTCGAATCCGGTTGGAATTTTCCTACATACGACAGTCTAAAAAAAAGCAGTTTTCAGCCATTTTGAGTGGCTTGAAGATCGTTTTTTTTTTCCAGCTACCGATCTTAATTTTTAAACTGGTAGAAACATTGTTTGAAGTGTGTGTCCTTTTCACAGGTGTACAAACGTAATGCGCGTGAATATATATATATATATATATATATATTTTTTTTTTTAAGAAAAAAATTGCTACTCGGTGCAATGCGTTTCAAGCTCAGGTAGATGGGAACCTGAGACACAAGCCCGATTTTCTATATTTTCGACGATAGTTATTTTTTAAAACATAAATGGGAGCCGATGTCGTGAAATTGCTCTGGAATTTTTTTATAACTGGTATATACTATGTACTCTGATTTTGTTGAGACGAAATACGTCATGATTGCAGCTAATTATTTAATTAACAAACTTGCCTTTTATCTGATAAATTAGTTAAAATCTTTGTACTGTTTGTCTCGAAAAATTACATTACTTAGTTCAACCTATTTGCAACAAAGCTACGTAGCAATTTTATGTTATCAGCTCTCTTCTGGGTTCAAGAAAACAATTCTCTTGGAACGTGAGAAACTAAGGCCCATGCGTGTGCGTGGCATATAATTCAACGCCAAAAGTATCAGTTCAGAATGTTTTGTTCCTCGAGCCAATTTACAAAAATAAGAAAACAGCAGTCCTAGACAATAGTTTTTGCCGTCTTTCCGAGGAAAAAATTCTCTCGATTAACTTATATCTGAAGAGCAATCTCTGACGCCGAAATATCGTACATTTAATTCCGGCGCAAGAGATGATTCTTAACAAATGCATAACTCGGGGTAAAGGTTTGTTCATAAATTTGGCAAATATGATTATCAAGGATTGCTGTTGTGCAGATTTTCTGTATTGACTTTCGAAAAGTGTACATCTCAGTTGAAGAATGAAGCGCTTATTTATCTACCACGCACTCTTTAAAGACGTTCACGTGGCAAAAATTAAAATTTTTATATTTGCTTGGAGTAGTGATAGTTTTATAGGCGTTACGTGTGACTACATTTTCCACTTGTATAAAATTTTTAGCTCTCATAGTTTTCTCATAGCGGCACGTCAGAGTCAGAATTTGCAAGTTACAGGAAGATAGGTTTAACAAAAACCTAGTGACTGACTCAAATGAAATAAGTTACACTGAAATTAGATATAATGTGCAATATGCTAAAAGATTTAAAAACACAGAATGGAATTCCTTTGTACTTTTTAAAAATATCCGAAAATGATTAAAATTTACCTCGTTTATGGCAATTTAAAAAAAAGACAAAATGACTGTTGAGTGTTTTTAAATCTTTTAGCATAGTGTCCATTATACCTAATTTCAGTGTAAATTATTTCATTCGAGCAAGTCACTTGGTTTTTGTTAAAACTGTGTTCCTGTAACTTGCAAATTCTGACTTAGACATGCCGCCATGGGAAATCTATGAGAGATAAAACATTTCTACAAGTCGAAAATGTAGTCACAAGTAACGTCCATAAAACGAACACGATTACAAGCAAATACAAAATTTTTAATTTAAGCCACGAGAACGTCCTTAAACATCGCCAGTAAACCGAGAGCCAGCTGCAGTTTACGATAACCGAGCGACGTAACTTTTAATTCAGTAGAAGTTGCTCAACATGCGGTCAGGTGCAGAGTTGCCGCTCACGGTACGTTGGAGATCTCGCGCGATACTGAATTCAGTTGTCGGTCACGTTACTTGTCCGACGGTGGTTTAACAGTTCGGCGAACAGCATGTCGTTCTTCTCCAGAATCTTTTCATTCCCGGGTTGCGACAGGGAAACAAGCGACATCCTTTGCTCCACGGATGACGTTCTTGAGGTGTTTGTGAAGAGAAACCCGCTAGAGTTAAGCGCACCGTAAACAGCTGTTATCATAATTTTATTTTTATATTTGTACCAGATCTTTTTTTATACATAAATTGTGACTCTTTATGAACTTTTTTTATATATAAAAGTTTTTTATAATCGCCTGTCAAAGTCAAAATTTGTGTGTCACGATTTTAACTGACTTACCGACCTGACACAATTCACACAGAATAACTATGTTGTAGGCTACAAGTTATACTGTATAAAAACAAAGAATAATATTATATTTAAAGAAATACTGAGATTTAATATTAAAATTAACAAAAATTAAGCAATTTATTTTAAAAATTAAAAAAAATATATTTTTTTTTGTTTTATTAAGTAGACCTTGTCGACTACAACATCGTATTTCAGTGTGAAATATTTCAGTTCAGTAAGTGAGTAGGTTTTAGTGTTGTTTTTAAAACCGTGACAAGGTAGGTAATTTTGATTTGCACAGGCAATTATGCAAAACCTATTACAGAAAAAATTTCACACGAGCAAAATTAAGTCACAATTTATGTCTTAAAAATTGAAAAAATTATTTTGTTCACAAAAAATATATAAGCAGAAATAAAAATAGCTGTCTACCGTGTCGTCACGGCTCATTCTTCTCTCTCCATATAAGATCATTTTATTTTTCACTTTTCGAAATTTTGAGAAAATGTTTTTAAATCTGCGATAATATAACGAATTATATTACCTTGTACTACAGTACAGCCATTGTGACCTAGCTGTCGATTTAAAAATAGGCCGCAATCACTCCAGAATATTATTTTATATATTCATAAATTGCCAGACTGATTGCGGCATTAACGCATGTTAACAGCTCAATCACAACGCATGTACCTCAGTGCAAGGTAAATACAGTTCGCTATATTAACGCAGATGTAATATTTTTATGTCAGGATTTAAAAAAGAAATGCTAAAAACAATAAATTTCAATGTGTCGACTGGTTGCGAGCGTTAGGTACACTGTAAAAAAAAATACTCTACATGTAACGGAAGATAATTACCTCTACAAGTGAAGGAAAATTACTCAACACGGGTCAAGGAAAGTTACTCAACTAGTAATGTAATTTTTCATTACATATTGACGCAAGCCGTCCAGAACAATTTGACGTAACGCGAGAGCGAAACTTCGGAGTGGTTTGTGTGGCGAATACACTACCTTGCGGAAATTTCCACACATATTCGGAAATCAGATTTTCCTCTCAAGGTTGGGGAATATTACCATACATATGATGAGTAATATTACTCACTTTTTTACAGTGTATAGGTTTTCTCTGTCAGGTGACCAGTTTCACTCGGTAACCACCAACTGGTCGGCCAGACTGTGATCGAACGTATGCAAGAAGTTAGCTTGGTTTTTTTTTACGTACGTAAATTCCACTCGGGTCATTTTGGAGACGCCACGGGTAAGGATTTAACTCTACCTTAGCACCTTTTACGCAATGCCTTAGCTAACCGAGTGATTTTTTATGAACGTTTTTCGCGGGTGAACTTCCAGCGTCCGTCTTGTGTTTTCGGTACCCCAGTCATCCCTGAACAAGGATGTCCAAACCGAGCGTGTTGAAGCAGGGGTGAAACACTCGCCCGCATATGGGAGGACCATGACATCCTGATTTCCAGGGTTATCCGAAATCACATCAATGGACGATATTTCTTCGCTGGTGCAGGAGGTCAAGTAAATTATCCGGTCCTATTTAGTTGGGTGCTCGTGTGTGTATTTGGTAAAGTATAGGCGGTTCGGGATAAAGTGAGCACTCAGAATAGCCCTGCTGAAGTTCTACTTTCAGATAATTCGTATCTTTCCGCGCGAAACAGTTGACGTCTGGAAATATATATCCCCTCTGGACACATCGCTTGATGTTTGCGCATGTAAGTTAAAATGTACAGTCAGTATGAATCGATACAGCTTGATAAAAAAATTACTAATTATTATATACAATACAATTATGTCGATTTCGATTGATTTTGTTTCAGTTTTGTTGAATTTAAATAGGAAAATACAGGGAACTATATTGCGTAATTTCGCTGCCAACCATACAAGCAGTAAGGGGACTATGTGTCATGTTTTATTATACGCAGTAACGGCTAGGGATATTTTTCAAAGGTTACATTTTTAGTGCTCTCTTTATCCCGAACGACCTATACTTGGTCCTGTCGCGTGGGAGGTTAATCGTCTAATCACTAGAGGCCGGAAAAATTAGCGGTTTCACTGACCTGTAGTCTAGCTTCCAAGAATATTTGTGAAATCGTGCAGACAGCAGCTGTTTATTAACTGCTCGCTGACACTGTGAAATGGGCCTGCATTCAGCTACCGTCATATTATTGGCTCAGCTACTTCCAGGAAGTGTCGAGCAAGTCAACGGCCAATTGTCATTGTGATGCAGGCCTATAGTTGCTGGAACTCTAGCTTGCGCCTAAAGGAAAACGCGAAATTTTCCGGGCTCTACTAATCGCGCATTGAGATCTCCTCGTCCCTGCTTGTTCGCACATCATCCTCCGAGCCACAGAAAACTATATCTGTCCGCATAAATCATTTGGCTGCAACCCTGCTGCCTTTCTCTTGGTACTCGGCCCTGCCAGATGATAAGACGATAAAAATGAGAGTAAATAATACATTTTATGCCTACACAATTCCCTTAAATTAAGATTAAAAACTTTAGTTTTTTTAGTCTCAAAACTAAAATTATTGCTATGCTGGTTTATCGCATGTCTACTGAAAATTTTTAAGTAATTATAATTTGTATCTTTAAATGTTTAATGTTTTTAGTTGCTTGTGATACGTGTTTACAGTTGTGATACGTGTTTACAGTGAGCGACTCCATGTAATATCATATTTATGTTTCTTCAGTGGTTTCGTCTCCTAAAGCAGATTGCGGAATGTCTTCCAGGGTCTTATAGAGAATTGACACCCCTTGTGTTGTATAAAGCGTCCTTTCAACAATTATTTGCACGCGGCATCATACATAATGTAGACATGCTTGCATGTTTGCAAATGTAAACATAATGTTTACGGTTTATCACTGTCCTTACAAGACATACAATAACTGTGTAAATTATGGTTCCAAGGTAGTATTCTTTTTTTGCGTCTTGAATGTTGGTTTCATTCATTGCTTCGGGAGTTACTTGTTGAAGCGTAAACAATTTGAAACTTGTATGAATTTATTGGCGTGTATAGATTGGGCTATGTTTAGGTTAATTTTAGAAGTTCCCTCAGCTTTTTAACTGTGACTGTCAATGAAGGTGACGTTTTCCTTTATTTTTAATGTATTTTTACAGGTCGCATGACCTAAGTGTCAGAACAATAATGAGTTTCTAATTTTTATATCTCACAATTGGTTGATTTTGACATTCTCTTTCTAATGAAGTTCTTTCTCTCTTTTGTTTCAGGTGAGCTGGCAAAGATTCCCTCTATTGCTGTATATAAGGTATGGCGTGTTACGTTTTCTACATGTTTGTCTACATATATAGGTGGTACGGGATAAAATGAGCACTTTTGAAATCCTATAGTTACTTTTTTACTTCAGTATAATTTACAGTTTCCCGCCATTTTTAATGTAAACAAATAAACCTAAGTAACAATCAAAGTTTATTGGTTATCTTACTCAAAATCTTGCTTCTAAGGTCACGATAAATATTTTTTAAATTATGGTTCTAAACGATGGCCTTCAAAAGTACTCACTTTGTCGCGTACCGCCTATAGACAGTAAGCTATGTCAGTGGTTGGACAAAGATGGCGTAGTTCTCAGAACACTCGCCTCTCACCACTGCGTCCCGGCCGCAATTGACGACTTGAAGTACACGCCCCCTGACGTCACCGCAGGGGAAAAGTACTGTGGGAAAGAAAGCTTGTTTACAAACAGGCTGATTTGTTAGTTGGTAATTGCAGAAAGCAAAAATGTTGCGCATTCATAGATTTGCACGTAAGGGTAAAAAATATTGGTTTCAATTTCATGGTTAAGGTACGCATATACATAAAATTAATGTTTACCTGAAAAAACGGCAAATTCCAAACAAATTATAAATTTTCTTGACGTACATCTCATCCGGGACATGTGAAGCCAAACAGCTAAATGAAGGTTATGTTCGGTTGCGGTATCCGTGGAGATAGGAATATTGTATCCCACACCTGACTGAAGCTCCGCCTCTTTTCAAGTCGTCCATTCCCGGACGAGTCCTATCCCTATTTCCGTACACAGGGTGTCCAGACACTGTCGTATGATAACCACACCACACGAACCCTGGGCTGAATTGGAGACGAAAATTTTAGTGGCAAAATGCTGTACGGTGACTTTTTTCGTGTGCACTGGGACAAAACAGCATGGAGTATGTCCTCTCTTGCCATTCACTTTTAGGTACTATTTAAGGCCTATAAACGTTATGTCTAGAGATAGTGAAATTTCGCGAATCCAATTACCTGCATGTTAGAATCAAATATCCTATGCACACTCAAGCCCTGTCTATTCGTTCAGTGGACAAATGGTGGGACTTGAGTAAGCGTTGGATATTCGATTCTAACGCGCGGGTCATTGAATTCGCGAAATTTCACCATCTCTGGTTATGTCGATTAAACGAAGAATCATGTTTGGACTTCTTGGGATTTGAACCCGCTTCTATAATGATGGCTAGGATGTCTGTGAAGCGCAAGACGAGATTTTCTCCGCTCTGTTAACACATCATGGACTCAAAATATCATCGTACAACGTTTCATCACTAACATTTTTATCTTTAGTTTAGCCCATAATTTGCATGGTGTGTTTACTACGCAACAATTTCCTGACATCCTGTATTTCTGTAGGTACGGAACGAAGCGTTATTGGTGGTTCCCCCCCCCCCCCAATCCTTTTTTTTCTCTCCGAAGAATGTTTTCAAACTTACATGAGTTATGTTTGCTTAGGACTTATCACGATCAGATGTGCACAGGTGGGCCAGTTGTTTTATGCTATTTGGGACTATACAGTTCTCTGCACCTTGTGCCCTACCTGGTGACAACCTACGAGCCGCCACTGGCTGTGTATCGTGCAAATTTTGACATTGATGTGCCGCTGTGTTAAAAGTTTACCAGATAAAATAGAGAAAACTGTACTCACAGGTATCGTCCACAAAACTATTTCGTAATATTATACAATTCTGATACTAAAACACACGTGAATACCCTTAAACTATCACTATTTCTGGTGCAGGTGATAGCACTACTGTCGCAGAGGAATGGCGCTTGTATCAGCAACTACTCGGTTAAAGAAAGCCGTCAGGCAACAATCTCGAACATAATGCCTCGTATATAAGCTGATTAACGCGGGTGTTGAGCTCCGGCGACACGTTGTATCGGTGACGCAGCTTCGTCTAAACTCATTCTCCAGGCGCTGTTTGCTGATGCCGACATCAATCAGCTTATTGTACATCGTTGTGTGGTTAATTTCAAGACGCCGTTGTACCGAGGAAAAAAAAACTTGTAACACTTTTTGCCAACTTCTAAGGACAAAACTTAGTTATGTGCTGTGTGTGAATCAACACCTACGAACTATGTCACCTTTCTACGGAACCGTTTGTTGTTAATTAAAATAAATAATATGACAATGATAATTGTTATAAATACGCAGTAAGAATAGAAATGATTATATATAGGCTGTAATAAATTATTTTTTGGCCTATTGTTGACACAGGGCTGGTTGCAGTATTTTTATTGATATTATTTAGCTGGATCATGGCAAACAAAATACAATGATTAAGGGTGAGTATTATAGACACTTTTATTGTATTTTCAATTTTTGAGCCAGAACATTGATTCAAATTGTATTATAAAAATGTATTCGTCGACAATGAATAGGATATACGTGGTAAATTGTTTGACATAAATAATAATGGAATATTTCATTAATCTGTCCTGCAGAATAATCACACGAGAAATATGGACTAACTTTCAAGAATTCTCTTGCAGTGATTCTGCATGGCAAATTAATGAGACACTATTATTATTAATGTCGAGCAGTTTACCAAGAATATATCCTATGCTTTGTCGTAGAGAACGTTTTGATAATACAATTTGTATGAATGTTATGGCTCAAATACTGAAAATACAATAAAATTGTCTAACACTTCTCTTAAGGCGCGTATTTAAAATTTACCCATTTCTCTGTCTCGTTAGCAGAAAGTTAGAGCCAGTTAATTTTTTTTTTGTGAAATGAATTTTGTATCATTTAATTTCACAACTGCAGCTCGCTGCAAGATCGGTAATTTGACGTTTTTAACTCTCAGCGTCTCTGGTTACTTTGTACCCGTAATGCACAGACGAGTGGTGTTGTAGTATCTTTGTTCTGATTAGCACAGTCATACGAGTGACGCCTCTGCTCAAATACACTGTGCTAATAACCATGAAGCAAAGCTGCAAATGTGCACGTAATGCATTAAAACAAACAAAGTGATGCAGAGCTATTTGCACTAAATATCAGGGGTCTGTAGTGGAATGTCTATTCTTTGACACTTTTGTTTCGTGTCGGTTGAGATCGGGAAGTAAAAAAATAATATTTCATGTTTTATACTATTTCACACAATTCACAAAAAAAACTGTCATCGTCTACATGAGATCATCACATACAAGATGTCCAATCCTCTATGTAATGCAAGATTTCTTGTTGCCCATTTCGACATTTTACGTTTCTCTGGCGGAACCCAGCACAGTGCTACGCCGGTGCTGGTCGTGCTGCGAGGCCCATGGTGAGTCTTTCAGCAGCTCTGGAGGATGATGAAGAATGCCTCTGCGACTTTTGAACGGCCCCAACTCCTTTCCCCCCTTTACCAACATCATCCCATCCTGAGCCACAGCACACCATAGACGGCCCTGTTATTCCTTTTCCTGCTTTATTAATCGATTGTAGAGCAGGCTGTCCTCGGAGGTTGGAGACGGTGGGAGGGGTGGTCAGGGGTCTGCCCCCCTGCTGGATCCACAGTGTTATGTACGCAGCTCAAGGCGGTCAGCGCATGCGTACGAGAGACAGTCCCCCACTGGTACGTTCAGTCCTGCTGCTCGCTGCTGCGACAATATTTATAGCGACCGGGTTCAGGGTCTGCTTCCCCCCTCCCCTCAATATTTTATCCCGTGCACCTTGGCTCTCGCTAGTAGACACGCCCAGCACCGCCAGATATACAACGATTCTGTGGTGCCGCCGCGTGCCATGCTTAGCAAGCTGAAAAATTCGAGTTTTCTGTTGGGCACAAGTTAGACGTCAGACAACCCTGTGTTTGCGTCACTTTTGCAGTTGGTCATTGACTTATTTGACTCCTTCTTCAGGGTGCTCAGTCAATATTAAGAAAGAAACTAGGCACAGGCCCAATCATGTGGCATGATTATGTCAGAGAGCAGCCAATAGCAGCTGCTGTTTGCTTGAGTACACATACATTCTTGGAGACTATAGGGCACAGGTTAGTAAACCCACGAATTATTCCGGTCTCTATACTCTGTCCACTCTAAGGTTGCAGCAGAAATAAAAATTCTTAACGAAAAAAAATCAAAGCAAACTAATTATATCTTGATGCCTCACATTGTGATTGTGCCGTAGCATACTTACCTTGTATTTTTCAATATTTCAAATGAAATGTGTGCTGAGCAAAAATGTTGCTGTCATTTACTTGAATGAATTAGCTGCAACCTTAGAATGGATAGAGTATAGCCAGGATGCTTTACCAGCGAGTGTGACATATCGCGGAAAAGTTCACTTCTTGCAAGTAGTGTAGCATTTGCTTCTCGACTACAACTAGTCCTCCCGTGAGTGGAAGAAGCGTGTCACTAGCAGTAGGTAGACACATCACATGGAGGGGAAATACACTGCGCCTGACATGAGTTCATTATACACGGTCAGTGGAGAGATACTACTCGACCACGACAACTAGTTCTCCCGTTAGGGGAAGAAGCGTGGTGCTAGTATTAGATAGAGACGCCACTGGGAGGGGAAACATACTGTGCCTGACATGAGTTTATGACGCACGGTCAGTGGAGAAGTACTACTCGACAACGACGTCTAGTCCTCCCGTGAGGGAAAGAAGCGTGGCCCTAGTAGTAGGTAGACACATCACAGGGAGGGGAAATGTACTGCACCTGACATGAGTTCATGGCAGATGGTCTGTGGAGACATAGCGGCGATAACCTAGAAACACAGATAATGTAACGAATTTTTGATAAGCAAGGCAGGCGTGCGAATGAAACTTGAATACTGGTAAGTTATGAATTGTTTATCACGCTGACTTTCCTTCCCGCAACCACAGTCTTTTAACTTCCCGACCGGACAGATATATTAGTTACATTTGGTATTCGGTACCCAAAGATAACACACTTTTTTTTTTCATGAATTTCCCAGTAACTCAAGCTGTATCAGACAAATCAAGTCGAGTAGTACTTGTCTAACTTTGGTTTGTCGTTGTTCATATGTCCACGTATGGCTGGGCCAACGAGAGTTCCAACATACACGGCTGTATAATTTTTATTCGTGGATGCCTATAAAATTTCGCTGGTTCGTTTACCTATGAGTAGAGACCTGAAAAATTCGCGTTTTCTTTTGGCCCCAAGCTAGAATTCCAATAACTGTAAGTTCGTGCCTCTTTCGCAATTGGCCCGTGGCTTATTTGACACTTCCTTGAAGTCGCTTATCCAATAGTATAGAAGCAACTAAATGCAGGCGCATATCACTGCGTCATCGAGCAGCCAGTGAGCAGATAATGTCTGCTTGAATACACACATGTTCTTGGAGGCTAGCCCACTTGTCAGTGAACTCGCGAATTTTTCCTGTCTTTAGTCACGGGATATTCGTGGGCAGTTCTGAATATTACCACGTGTGCACAGAGCTACAGGAAAATACTTTTCATTTGTATATACTGCACAATTTGCCAGTCAGCTTAGTTTGTTCGTTTGTTAAGAAATATTCTGTGATAGATGAACACATTGCTTTTTCCACTGAAACAGCTGAAAGAAGGATGCTAACAACTGTCACAAAATGAAATTCTTTCACGAGACAGACTATATATATGGACCGCATGTTACCACGAAAGTCCTTTGTGTTAACATCTCAACACATGCTGGCTTAATGTCGGCGAAGGAAGGGGAAAATTAACATTCGGTACAACCCACGGTAGGATAGTCTGTAGTTCAGAAAACGCGACGATGGATGGTGTTACCTATTGATATATAGCTCGTATCCAGCGCAAGAATTTAAGCTAACAATGAATCCAATCTAGGCCTCTTTTTTCAGTCTCTCACTCTCTCTCTCTCTCTACTCCTCAAAGAATCAATGATTTTAGTCATACGTCCTTGATTACAAGCAGGTGTATCTGGTGTTAGGATGATGTTAAGTATTTTAATGAACCAGTTCTTACTCTAATTGAAATATATATTAAAGGATTATCCTGTTCAGTACTTGTAATGCAAGTTTTCTAACCAACTTCAGAGGCTGATGCGTGTGTTTCTAGGAAACGTCTTTTCTAACTGTGTAGAAATAAATCCTTTTTGAGGAGCTTCCCTACTAAATAACGTTTCATTCCTACACTGACCAAGTTGAGCCTAATTCTCAACACAACGTAATGGACAGGTTATAAGTATTATGTTTCTTGGTGAAACCTATGACAATTGATTCCATAAGTGTAGCTTTAAACATACACTAACGTAACGGATAATGCACATTGCACTATGTTAAAAAAAAGTTTGTAACATTGTTTTTTGAGAAATGTGTTGCCTTTTGACGACAAATTTGCCACTTTTGAAGGCCGTCTTCTGAAGAACAATAATTATTTAATATATATTAATATGGCGCCATATTTTTTTAAGTAAGGTGAAATACGTACAGTGCTTATTTTTTACATCACAGTATTGTATATTGAAATGAGTTGGAAGACTACAATTAGCTGAAAAGAATAAATGACCAGGTTTTCAAAATCCTCCCTCTTTAGTTACTGAGAATGGTCTATAAAATTTCCAGTAGGAGTATTTTGTTGGTTAAAGTAAGTTATAGTAAAGTATCTGCAGTTTTAAATCTCAGTTAAAAGAATGCATTTTTTTACATTGCTTGGTGGGGTCTTAAAAGTGTATTCTGCAAGCTTAAATTACTTTGTACCAATGTAGTAGCTTTTAAGTGGTTTTTCATCACTCATAATTTTGGTTTCGATGTTTCTGTGTGCATTTGAAGTGATTTTTTTTGCCATGTTGCTTGGTATTTAAATCTAACTTACCCAGGTCATACTCGCATCGTAAAACCAACATATTGGTTCCTGCGAAGTTGCCACACAAAGAACAATGTAAGATTATTGCATGGTTAAAAACTGAAATCAGCTAAAGATAGTTCCATTGAACTTTCAAAAAGCAGGCTAACTGGTTTCGCATGCGATACGCCAGAAGTAGCTGTCTTATGCAAACAGTCGGTCTTCGGGTTGAACGCGATCGCTTATGAATTATTCGTCGCATGCGGCGTGTGTTTGCCGAACGTCGTTGGCACAGGTCATTCGGAATAAAGTGAGCACTAAATATTTGACTTTTTAAATATATCAACTGGCCGTTACTGCATTCAATTCAACAATAACTATAGTTAATGTATGGTATATGTATGTATGTTATGGTGTATGGTGTTATGTATAGTATATGTATGTATGGTTAGAGATGATGGTTTATCGCGGGAAAACTTGACAATTTGCTAGGCTTCAACGTGCGTTCAGCTTATCAAAAGATTACTGGATTTTCCTTGTACGCGGAGCTACTGCCATACTTTACTAAACCAATAAGAATACCGCTGTTTTCATATTTGATGCATGTTATTGGTCTGTAGACAGCTACGTTGTGTCAGTGTTTTCAAGGCTATGTTGGCACAAAACATTTTTGCGATATTCCATCATCTCTATGTATGGTTAATGTATGTATGGCATACAATACAACATTAACTATACTGATTGTATGGTTGGCAGCGCAGTTACGCAACATAATTTATTGTGTTTTCCTATTTTAATACAATAATACAGAAACAAAATTAACCGAAATTGAGATAATTGTATTTCATAAAATATATATAATTTTTTTTATTTAACTGTATCGATTCGTACTGACTGCGCAATTTATCTTAACACGCGCAAACATTAAGTGACGTGTCCAGATAAGTTACTTATGAACCGTCGTTAGTCGTTACGCGCGGAAAGATACGAATTGGCTGAAAATAGAACATTATCAGGGCTTTTTTGAGTTCTCGCTTTATTCAGGACTACATGTACAGACTTCTCTGGACAACGCGTAGTTTAGCTGCCCGGATATTTTTACGTGCTTCCCGACGAGTTCCCACAGCACCCGCGGTGCCTTTTGGGGTAGAGGTGAATGTACACAGGCACTGCCGTGTTTTTTGCCCCAGCGCCAACAGAAAGTGTCAGCAGCCATTTTTACGGCAATCTAAAACACGTTAGCGCGACTTGTTTCGGGAATTACATCCAGCGTATAGCGTTTCTTCCTCGTCCTCAATTTATCCCTCCCTACTTCCTCTGCCCTCCTTCAACCCCTCCCCTTCTCCAACAGTTTTTCCAAATAATATTTGTTCTCCGAGCGCCCAAATGGCTCCGGAGGGACGGGTAGATGAGGAGGTGACGGCGGGTACCGTTAAATTGTCCGGTAAATTTCTTTTCTTTGCACCAAACAATTTACCCGCTGTTTTGTTGGGTCCGCGGCGTTTGTTTTGCCCCTCCGCGTCGCTTGATGCCGTCGACTCCCGGGCTGATGGCGTAGATTCCTCCTTCTGTCCGTGCCGTCCTTAAAAAGTCGTATGTCTGCTTTTTGTGCGCGAGTTCGTGATGCGTTAGCGTCCATATTATTCGTGCATCATTCTTGCAATGGATTGTCCATTAGGACGGGGGCTGCTCTGCGAGTTGAGTTTTTGTTGCCCTTATGCCGCTGGAGCGTCTGGAAAAATAACACTGGCGTTGGTTTAGGCCGTGTCGTGATCGAACTTGTGTGTGCATGGACGTTAAAATATCGCGAGCTTCGTTCTCAGAGATTCAGTTTTTAGGAATAATCTCATTTGCAACTTCTGATCTGGATGTCATATGTAAGTTTTAATCCAGAAACTTCTGTCGTGCATAAGGTAATTTTTTTACATGTTATTACAGAAAATTGTATTTGCCAGTGTAGCAAATCTCACTTACGTATCACAAGACCCACTATTTTAAATAGATAAAAGTGTGTTTTGTAATACAGTAGATTTATTCCGCAGGCAAATTACTTATAGTTAATATGCTTGAAAAGAAAGTGACACGAAATAGTAGCCGTATTTCATAACAGATTCTAGTAGCTAATATATTATTAAGTAGCTATTTCTAGGACATTTATCTACAAAATACTCATTGTATGAGCTGAAGTGATTAGTTATTTATTACCTTAGGTCATTTAACAAACAGTGCGATACGTTATGTGTCCGTTGGCCAACTTTAACTATTAGAAATTAGTATTTATATTTTCGGTCATCAACGGTTGTTGCTTTTTGAAGTGGAGCTTTACGTGCTCTATTGAGTTTGACATGAAGAATTTCCTTAATTGGCGCAAAGAAGGAAAAGCTATAACACAGAAATCTCATACAATACGGCCAGTTTCCATTTTATGAAGTCAAACTATTTTCCCTTTCTAATATGAAAGCCGAAATCTTAAACGAGTGTTCAGGGGTTGTTTACTATAGGAAGTGATTTCTTCGCTGACGCGGCAGTTCAAATAAATTTCTTAGTCCCATTTAGTTGGGTTTCCTCGCTCATGCGTGCTCCTGTGAGTATGAGGTAGGACGTGCTAGATACTTGGTCCTGTCGCGCGAGGTGTTCATCACCTAATCGCGCATTCAGATCTCCTCCTCCCAGCCTGTTCGCACATCGTTCTCCGGGTCACAGAAAATTTTATCTGTCCGCATAAATCACTTGGGTCGCACCCCTGCTGCCTCCCTCTTGGCACTCAGCACTGCCAGATGACACGACGATAGAAAAAAAAAAGAGTAAATAATAAATTTAAAGCTCTCGCGCGGGCGCTAACTGATAAATGAAGCGCCGTGCTGATGACACCAATTATTTTTAAGTACTCTCCGTTGTGGGATACAAAGAGCTGGACTTGTTGACCGACACGGATGATGGATGACTGGAGTTGTGGACGAGCATTCCTCCGGGAGCGGGTCTGCTGTCTGGAGGAAGTTGTGCGACACTTCCAGTCTCTGCGTCTGACGTAAGGCCATTACCGCCAGATTGATATCAATCTCAAAAAGAACAAACAACCAACCCAAATGTATTTTCAATTAGAAACATCATCAACGTACGACTGACTAAAAGTGAATGCTAAATTATTTCAGTGGGGCAAGAATATAACTTCTAATTTTTGACCGTTACCATTTGTCTTATTTTTCCAATTCATTCTTCGAGTAAGCATTTAAATAATATTCATACTTGGTAACTAATATTAGCAGCATTTCTCTATGTAACTGATTTACTATGAGAAAGTTACTGAGCCATGATGTCTGGATCATAAATACTGCACGTTCAAAATATTAAGGGATTGTACTCTTTGTTGGATAGCTAACGAGAGTGACATGTTTTATCTGAGAATAAATTAGTTTTTTAAATGTCAGCCTTTACATAAGCTGTGTCATATGGTGAGATGCCAGTTAACTGTGTGTAACCATAATCCCGAGATTTTACTGTGGTATTTCCAGATCTTATCTTGGTCCAAACAGACAAACGAGTAGTTGGTGGGTTAGGTACTTAGGGCACAATCGATCCTAGTTTCATTAGTAGGCCTAAACTTATTAACAAGCCTTGTTTATGTGTCGCAAGGCTCCAGATTAGTCACATTATTGAATTATTTATATTTACTTTTTTTGAAATTCTTAGGAGAAAAGTGTGAAATTTGCTACTAGGCCTATAGTGAATTATATTTACATCTCGCTACAGTACAGGCGTTGCAGTTGAACTTTTAACGTATTTTCAGGCCATAACTAGCCCAGCATTTCAGGGTGGCCACCCACCTGGAAAACCTTGAAAACCTGGAATTATCAGGGAAATTGTGGCCACCTGGAAATATCAGGGAAATTTCAGGGAATTTTTGGTTTGTCCGAGACATTTCGGAGAATTTTCTTGCCTTGTACATTTTGAGCTTCCGCAAAAGTCATAGGAAGGAATATAATGGAGTTTTTAGAGCATTATAGCATTTTTATTTTTAAAAAAATTACCGTCATGTAGGTGTGATTATGGTCCATTGTCAAGTTCGTAGTTATTTCTGCTAAATATTTTGTCAAGTTCACTGGTAGTAGTGCCAGAAAGGACGTGAAATATTTGTCTTTATTAAAAAATGTGTTGAATAAAATGCCCAAATGTTGTTTTCATACTTGCGAAAATCAGGGAAATTTTTTGTTTTTTGTCAGGGAAATCAGGGAAAAATCAGGGAATTTTCACCGTTGCAATGAGTGGCCACCCTGTTTATATTCTTGATTTGCTGTACTGATTGCTGCCTGAATACATGTTTCAAGTTCAACTGCTATGCTTTTATGTCGTTCAGGATAAAGTGACAAAAATTTAACCTTTGAAAAATATCACTAACCGATACTGTATATAATTCAACATTAACTATAGTTGCCTTACTGTCTGTAAGGTTGGCAGCGCAATTACGCAATATAGTCCCGTGTATTTTCCTATTTAAATTCAGTAATAATGTAACAAAATCAACCGAAATCGTCATACTTTTTTTTGCAGTATTAATAAACTTTTTTTTATCAAACTGTATCGATTCATTGAGACTGCACATTTTATCTTAAACGTGCAAACATCAAGTGATGTGTCCAGAGAGGTTAGATATTTCCCAGCGTCAGCTGTTACACGCGGAAAGATACAAATTGGCTGAAAATAGAACTTTCGCAGAGCTTGTTTGTGTGCTCACTTTATCCAGAGTGGCCCATACTGTACCGCAAGGTAAATATAATTCGTACTGTACAGTAGGAGATTTCGCATTTTTGTTCTCAGAATTTAAAAAAAAAAAAAAAAAAACTATGTAAAGAATAGTCCAATAATGTGACTGACGCAAAGCCGTTACTATGGTTCGTAGGCATCAAACGTGTGGATACGAACACACGTCAATATGAAGCTGTTCTCTACGGAAAGCGAAAATGCCGCGTGAATCTATCTAGTTACTTATTTTACGACGAAGAAGCAAATCACATTAAACTCACACCATGGTGAAATAGGTACATGAGGAATTAAGTTGTTAGCAGCTTCCGTTTGAAACGCTTTTGATGATATCTTGTTTATGCTTATTGCATACTAATAACTAGGGTTAGGAATATTTCGCGAGTTCTACGTCCAACATGCTAGAATCCATTACCCTGTGTATACCGAAGCCTCTCCATTTGTCCATTACCTGCTACTCATTCAGACAGCAGACAATGAACTAATAGACGGGGCTTGAGTATGCATAGGATATTGGAGTCTAGCATGCACGTCATTGAACTCGCGAATTTTTCCTAGCCCTACATATAACTACATGCTGAACTATCATACACGCCATTATTTTAAATATTAGGGCGTAACTAGGGTCACTTCTATCTTACAACCTTCTCACAGTTTTGTTAATTATTTTTATTTAGAAGCATATTTTCTTTGTCACAAAATATGTAGTTATGGTTAGTACGTTATTTAAAGAAATTTTCGTTAGTAAAATAAGCAGCGAAAACAGTATAATTCTTTTTTTTTTTATTTAAAAATACAGTCTACTCAGTAAAAACAATTTTCTGTATACCTGTCAGTTCGTTTTACGATATCAGTCACTTTTGGGTTAGAAACAAATTACTCTCGCTAAACCAGTAATAGTAGACTTAATTCATATATCTCATCGGAACACAGCCTTAATGTAATTCATCAGCGCGCAATATTTGGACCGTAATATAGGTCCAAGACTTGCTTGTGTTAACTGTAATTTCACACGGACAAATTTACTTTTATTTTTGTTTTATTTGGCTTCCTTTACGATGTAGCCAAAATTAAAAAAAAAAAAAAAGTAATTAACTTATGAAATCAATATCACAGGAGCTATAAGTTAGTGTGCCGAAATGTATTTTAATGACATGTTTGAAGAAATATGGTTTTGGAAATTTCAGTAACAGCCACAACTCAAGTTATGCAAAAAATTTACTCCTACCGTCAATATTAAAAAAATTAAAAAAATGTATCCCTTTGTAACCTCCAAAGGTGTCTTGAAATAGCTCATACAATTTAGTATCAAAATTAATTATCTTGTTTCTGCAAGTTAATTACTTTTTTTTCATTTTGGCTACACCGTAACGGCCATTTTGTGACTCTGATGAGTGATTATGCAAAAACTATGGGGATTAATTAATTTTATTTGGGGGAATATGTTATCGGATGTATAATAGTTGAACAGTGTTTGGCACAAATATAAAATAATATATTTTTACGGGTTCAACGCTCTTAGAGCATGCCCAGACAGCGACCAATGGTGTACGTACATCACCAACGACCAGAAGTCCCAGAACTGTTGTCGGCTCGCCGTGTGCGTGTAAACCAGGCTTGGGAGCGCTACCGCCGCGGCCGGGCAGGTCCGTGTAAACTTGCCTCTCATCTCATTCATCTTGCTGCTGACTGAATACATTATCTCTGCTTCTGGCTGTGTCTTCTTATTACCGAACAAGCACGATGAGAACTGCGCGGCCTAAGAAGAAGGCAAGCGGACCCCCGCTCACAAAAGGGAAGGAGAGAAAAGCTTTTTTTTATTTCACCAATGGGAAATAAGAGAGAGAGAGAAATACCGAAGTGAAAAGAGTATAAAGGATTACAAAAAGAACAGGCGAAGGAAGAGTTTAATAAAAAAAGCGTGTGTGCTCGGTGTGATGTTGGCAGAAAGGAAGGAACATTAGCTAAACGCAAAGCTGTGTATACCTACCGCTCTTAGCTTGTGCCTTGTCAAATGGGACAACGTGTCTGTTGCGAGAATTAAGGCCCAGCTGAAGCCTCTGGGAAAATAATTGCTTGTTATACATTTCTGCAAAACGTGGTCCAATTTGCAGAATGTATTATTAATTTAAAACTCAACATACAAAGATTTGTGCAGGCCTAACAGAAATGATAGGTTGGAAATAATGTTTTTAATTAACACATCCGAAGTTAATTAACTTTTGACTTGCGATCACTTTTTGTTACAGAGTTTGAGTTAAGCTTATATTTGCAACAATTTTACAAGTAATTACATAAACAATGGGACGTACTTAATTATTTTCATGTATTGGTTACTTTTCTTTTCTTTTCTTCTGTCGGTCCCAGTAAACTGTTGAAAATAGTCAATCTTATATTTTCTTTATTTAATTTTAATGCACGGCTTCGTTTTTATATAACAGGTGTCCGAATTGTTTTTGTTTGGTCACTTCCGAATGCTATTAACATGTTAACAGTCACCGGTAGAAGTAAGTTATTCTTTTAAGGCAAACTTTTACTAAAATATTTTTCTACGAAAAGAGTAAACACAAACGGACAGACGATGCTTAGGCAAAATTGGAATTTGAACTTAAAAACAATATATTGTCAAAATTTCACCTATCCGTGTTTTTTCGCTTAGACGATTATGGATAAAAATATACAAACATGTGTACCAAAACTACCACTCTAAACTACCCTGGTTCTTGCCAAATACAAAATATTGAAAATTTTTTTTCGCCGCGTAACGTCTTTTAAAAACCGACTCATATTTGAATGTATTTCTCTACTTACGCTCGTCCTAGAGTTTGACATTTAAAGACGAAAACCCTTGCATCTAATTTGAGACAAGAAAAACCTCGTGAATTTAAATCAGTATAAACTGGATTTGAATAATTAAATAAATACAATATTTTTAAAAAATATATAGTTTGAAACCATAAAAACTTCTTGCTATTTATCACTCTGATGCTAGTCATACTTGTCAGTAGACTAATGAACGTGTTAAATTTTTACATTCGATAGATATATAGGTACGCAATTCATTAAAAGAAGAAAACAAGATTTTTTTCAAAAGTATGTACGTACGTACTCAATTAACCACGAAGCAAGTGCAAACATCTTCCAGAGGCAAAAGGGAAATTAGGTCCACAGACGTCTACTAGCAAGCCGCAGATCTTAATTACATTTACATAACTACGCAGCACCTGTTGTTTTGCAATATTTATTACTGTGCAAGGTGGAAAAGTCCTCTGGGGAAGGAAGTAATGGGTGGGTGGGTGGGTGTTGGATGTAAGCACAGACTTCATGCAGTCGGACGCGTTGTGCGGAAAATAGTAATTAAATCCATACTTTGCGTTCGAAGTGGACTTGAGTGTCAGCACGTAATGTGGAAATTTCAATTGACTGCCGCCTAGGCCGTAAATAACCCGTACACATAAATGTTGCATTACTAACGTATGCATGAAAGTCTTTATTACGAACTTCGATTGATAACAGGGAAATATATTTAATGAAACGACTTGTTCAATTAGATATGCGGCGAAACGAAATTATGATTCTGCAACAATTTCAACAAGAACATACGATGTTCTATTACCAGTAACAAGTTGGTTTTCAACTAAATGAACACTTGTTGATATTATATTTTACTTAGCTTGTTCTACGCGTTTTTTTTTTTTTTTTTTTTTTTTTTTAATCCAATACGATAGCTTCCATGTTCCGAAAATGTGACTGAAATTGTGGCATCCAAAAAATGGTTATAACACACTAATTCTAACACGAAAATGTACAATAAAAAAAACAGTAGTCTCAGTCGTCCAGAGTTAAGGTTCCGCATCAGTCGCAATATTGGATATTTTTCTTCGTTTTAAAATTCTGAGAAGAAAAAAAATGAACTGTGTTATTATAGCATAAATTATATTTACATTGCAATACAGTACAAGCGTTATCACAGTTACACTATTAACCAAAATTTAAGGAAGCACTTCACCGAAAAAATTTTTTGTTTTAAAATTTTTTATATTTGTACGAGATATTGTTTCTTATGTAGCTATATACAGTGTGGCTATTTTTTTTACTATAATGAAGAATATTTAGTTTTCATAGTTTTATATAACGGCATGTTAAAGTCCAAATTTGCATAAAACGGATTTAATGCATTGGAGGAAAACCAATTGACTTACCGAACTGAAAAAAATTCACACCGAATAACGAAGTTGTAGACTACAAGGTTTCCTATACAAAAATAAAAAAAAAGTAATACTAATAATTTTTTAATTAAAAAAATCAAATGTTTTAAATTTAAATTGAAAAAAAATCAAAATTTTTTAATTTAAATTGAAAAAATTCAAGAATTATTTTTAAATATCAAAATATTAATTTTTTTTTGTTTTTATATAGGAGACCTTGTAGCCTACAACTTCCTTACTCAGTGTGAATTTTTTCAGTTCGGTAAGTCAGTTGCTTTTCCTTCAAAGTATAAAACTGTTTTATGCAAATTTGGACTCCGACATGTCATTATAAAAAAAAATGAAAGCTAACATTTTTTCATTGCAGTAAAAATAGTCACAATGTATGTCTACAAAACAAACCATACCTCGTACAAATGTAAACATTTTTAAAACAATATTTTTTTTTGTCAAGAGCCCCTCTAAGCAACATTAAGCCCGGCAATTTTTGTATTCTAAATTTTCTGTACTAATTGCGCCCAAAATAAAAATATTAAGTTCAACTACGATGCTTATACTGTAGCGAAAAAAAGTAGAATTTGCGCTATAATAGCGAATTTCACAATTTTCTTAGCAGAATTTCATAAAAGCGGAAAAAAAATTCCAACGTGGCGACTGATACGGAGTTAAGAAAGCAATAAGAATTTTGTAACTGCAGTTTGATTTGTAAAAAAGACAAAAACATATTTACGGTGTCTAAAATTCTATCAGTGTGTGTTCTATTCTGTAGCTAGGTTAATGTTCCGAATAAATATTACCCAGAAGCAATTCAAGGTGGTGACTTAAAAGTTGGTAAACGATGGTTTTTTTTTTTTTAATGTTTTTAAACGTTTAATTCACGGAAACGGAGAAAGCGATAAGTCGAATATAGCACGTCTGTAAAACACCTTATCGGCTTTATGCGCGAAAGACTTAACTAGCGGGCAGTGTTTTCGTAGAAAGCGTTTTTCAAAGGGACATCAAGCGATGACACTGTTATTTTATTTGTGGTAAGAATGTGGTAATGTCCAATGCAGGTTTCTATGAAATTGTTTTCTCAGCTTCAGCAACGTGGACCACAGAAATCACGTTGTTAATTAGCGGACGGCATTTTTAAAATCATACGGACAAAGTTTGAAGTGTGGCTTCTTTGCATAAATAAACTTATTGGAATCATTTGTAATAGTTATACAAGAAAAAATTACTTTCCGTACCATGCTAAAGCATTGATCTTGCGCCTGGTCCACTAACGCTTAGGAGGCTGCATCACCACTTTTGGTAGTAATATTTGTTTTTGTTTAATAAGTGAAGGATGTGACGTATAACCAGAACTGTTAATTATAGAAACATTACAAGATACTATTATATTAGTATTATTGGATGAAGTCGGTACTGGGAGTTATTTAGTGTTTGTTATTTTGCGAGGAGAATATTTTACTTAAAATTTAAACTAGCTTAATTATTTCATAGTTACACTTTAATTTTTCGAATAAAATGTACGGAATGAAAGGTAAAAAATTAGCTACGTCCCTATTGAAATATTTTAAATCTTGTCAAATTTTAATCGGGAAAGAATGTAGAACATTTCATCATAAGTGACACGGGTTCTTAAGCATTTTCCTCGTAATGGATAGAGATGACTTTATATCCCGAAAATATGTTGTGCCAACATAACCTTGAAAACGCTGTAGTTTCTTGAAACATACGTGAATCGGTGATATACTTCTGACACAAAGTAGCTGTCTGCAGACCAACAACAGGCATCAAGTATTACAATAATGGGGCTCCTAGTGGCTCAGTCAAATAGGGTAACAGTTCCAAGTACAAGCTAAAGCCAGCAATTTCTAGTAAGTTGAACTTGTATTGAAATTCAGAAAACAGTCAGGTTTTCCCGTGATAAATTCTTTTCGCGAAAGTCCGTGGCCCTGTAGTATGAGTAGAAATGATGGTTTATAGCGGGAAAACTTGACTGTTTGCTTGATTTCAGCACACATTCAGCTTACTAGAAATTGCTGGCTTTAGCTTGCATTTGGAGCTGTAATCCTATTTGACTGAGCCAATAGGAATACCGATATTGTAATATTTGATACCTGTTATTGGTCTGCAGACAGTTGGGTTGTGTCAGACGTTTATCACCCAATCGTATATGTCTAGAGACACTGTGATGTTGTGGGAATAGTTTACTATTTGCT
The DNA here is from genome assembly GCA_003012365.1 of Medauroidea extradentata. NCBI lineage: Eukaryota > Metazoa > Arthropoda > Insecta > Phasmatodea > Phasmatidae > Medauroidea > Medauroidea extradentata. Next base: position 30,025 of record PNEQ01016844.1, read on the forward strand.
AGGCTCCATCGTTGTGTATATAACACTGACGGTTTTGTATCGATATTGGCTATCGTTAGGGCCATTATCTTTTCGCGAAAAGAATTTTGCCTCATTTGTAGAGACATGCAAAATTCGCATTATTTTCTGACAGCTGACTAGACTCCAAGTGACTATAGGCTCGTTCGACGTCTCCCGCTGGCTGATATTGTCGTGACTTGCCGCGGAGAATGCTTACGCGGTAGAGAGGCCAATCTCTGTACAGACGTAACACACGTAACTGACAACACATAAAAGTTCGTGGCCAATTAAATCGCAGATTATGCTCTGTTGTGTATAGTGAAGTGAAGTTTAGTCTGCTACCAAATGATAACGCGAATTTTGCATGTCTCTACTCATTTGTAGGGTTAGGAATATTTCGCGAGTTCAACGACCAACATGCTATAATCCATTATCCTGTGTATACCGAAGTCCTACCATTTGTCCATTACCTGCTACTCATTCAGACAACAGACAATAAACGAATAGACGAGGCTTGAGTATGCATAGGACATTGGATTCTAGCACGCACGTCATTGAACTCGGGAATTTGTCCTAGTCCTACTCATTTGGTATCAGTGCCTTACATTCACATCTGCAGTTCTGTTTCATGGTCAGTCATTGGATATATTTTAGCACTCACAGACCCTGGGGTTCTATCCGCAAATTACATACGTATGTTGTTATTGTAACGTTAATATGATTGACACAGTCAAATGAGAGGCCTTACTTCACGAGCACACACTGCCAATAAGTATGAAGCTGGATGTGCACGCAAGACACTGGGACAAACTTGGGCAAAATACTTCTCGCGAAATGTTCGTGGCCCTAACTATGAGCCAATCGAAACTGTCAAATAACTCAACAGTCAATAGCAAAAGTTACAATTAATTGAATTCTAGCTTTGTATGCCTAATCAAAACGCGAATTTTTCAGGTCCCTGCCCATAACTATGAGACCCGTAAATTTCGCGGGTTCAACGACCACCCGGCTGGACTCCACAGTACTGTATACACTATGTCCTCATTTAATTGTTAGAGACATGCAAAATTCGCGTTAGTTTCTGACAGCTGACTAGACTCAAAGTGACTATAGGCTTGTTCGACGTCTCCCGCTGGCCGATATTGTCGTGACTTGCCGTGGAGAATGCTTACACGGTAGAGAGGCCAATCTCTGTAAAGACGTAACACATGTAAATGACAACACATAAAAGTTTGTGGCCAATTGAACCGCTGATTATGCTCTGTTATGTATAGGAAAGTGAAGTATAGTCTGCTACCAGATGATAACGCGAATTGTGCATGTCTCTAATAATTGTTCATTGACTGCTGATCCAGTGAGTGACCAGTTGTACATCTCGCAATGTAGTGCGGGAGTCAGTGAGTGTTTTCAAATAGGCCTGCTGTCGGATCACAGACCTCAAGGAAGGATTTTAGAAACAGTGATCCGACCGCGTAAGTATTTACCGTGATAAGGTGTTTGAAATATAACGTCTTCAAAAGTGAATTCGCGAAATTTATGGGTTTTGACACTTAGAAAGTTTTTTTTACAGTGATGGTTGCAGGGAGTGTAAGGGTTGATGTAGTGCGGCTCGTGGGTTGTTGCCAGGTAGGGCTGCAGTTGCCAAGAGCTGGTTGACTCTACAGCCACTGACACGCTGATGTGCAGGTGCCCCTTACTACTGAGTGGTCACAACACATCTAGTAGCCGGCAAATATTTCATGGTCGTTGGTCTACGGCGCGTTCATCAAGAGTGTACAGTTCCGACTATCTGCAGCCCCACCTGGCAACAACCCACGAGCCGCCACTGGGTAGAAGTGGCAGTTCACTCGACATACATTAGCGAAGCAGGCGACATTGCGTGGAAATGGCAGATGTTTTCGCAGAGGTGCTCGTATCAACCGGCGTCGAAGCCACATTCGGGAGAAGTGTTGACGGCAGTTACTGCGAACAGGACTGTCTGAAGATGGGTTCGTTTCCCCAACACCGTATCTCCCCTCGCCAGACCCACCACTCCCAAACCCACCGGTGCCATTACCGGGACATTTTCACATGATGTTTCAATCTGTAATGGCGGGTGTATTTTACCATCGCAGGTGTCAAACACAGCGTACCAACCCGCCTTCTTTTGTCTTCTTTAATTTTATTCTCGTCCCGGGCGCGCTGTTTTCTGGACCTAATAGGGGAGGGGTGACGCGGAGGAAAATTCGTATCGTTGGGACAGCCTTAAAAAACCTAGTCTGTTAAGGTTCTTTTTTTACAATTCGTTCTTCTTTTGTTCGTATTTCAATCCTCGAGATAACAGAACGAAAAACGAACGAGGATGAGGAGAGTAGGGAAGGGACTTTTGTTTTTCTTTTCAGCGTATATTTGCATAGCGGTTCTATCCTAAACAGACACAGTTGAGCGCATGCGTGAGGACGCCGCCTACCTGCGTGTTAGAGGTTCAGAAATTATGGAGACGTAAGGGCGACCTCAAAGCACTCATCTAATGCCGCATCGCCTCAACGATCCATGCGCTGAACTAACGTGCAAGCATCCCGCCGAACGGTTTTTACTATGGGACTTAAAGCTGTGACCATTAAATATTGGGGCCGCGGTGGCCGACTGGTCAAACCATTCGCCTCCCACCAAGGCGATCCGGGTTCGATCCCCGGCGGGGTCGATCCCTGGATTTTCGCGTGAGGGAATCGTGCCGGACGATGCCGTTGGTCGGCGAGTTTTCTCGGGGATCTCCCGTTTCCCCGCACTTTAATTCCGGTGCTGCTCCATACTCACCTCACGTCACCCTTCACCAGCGCTATAGACCTCGATGTTAAGCGCTGATCAAAAGCTCTCTCGCTCACCATATAATATTATTTGTGGAAGGTCTACAGCTAAGTTCTGTGCATATCGTAATCTGAGTTTCACATACATCCCGTTAGTACATTGTGAAGTACGGCCGTCTGAAAGAAGCCGTGTTTAGCTACGTAGAAAGGCTTAGAAACAGTGTTTTTAATGGGCATGGTGTGTAAACAATGAGGTCCCGACCTTTTCTGAAGTTGGTTTTCTTTTCGTACGTTGGCACAATGGGCACACGTGGAATATTTCTGTATAAAACATCTGTTTCCGAACACGCTGCAACGCATTTGAAGCGTGGGGCAGGCGGCCGCCTGAAAACGCCTACTCACTTCTATTGATATCCAACATTGACCTACGAGAGGCATACATTTAGTACGTTAATGAAGGTGGCCTCCTTGTGAAGGGTATGTTTGTGTGTGTGTGTGTGTGTGTGTGTGTGTGTGTGCGGCGAAAATCTATGAGGCGCTACGAGCGACCGTAGGTCGGCACATGTATTGTGATATCGCCTCTACGGCCAAAGTCGTAAACGCGCGCGGTATGTTCCCGCCTTAACGTTTATACTGTTGGATTTAAGTGGTGACCCTATCATTTTATTGAACCCGTCACTGTAACAAAGTCATATGTAATTGTAGACGTCAATTTACATACATCTTGAGAAAGAACCGTCTGAAAAATCTTATTTCAGCCAAATATGAGAGCTTTAAAATAATGCTTCCAATGTCCGTAGTGTCTTAAACGCCATGTTTACAAGTAGTCAGTTTTTTTTTCATAGGTATGCATTGTGGACGCACGTTATCTGGTCTCTGAAAAATAATGTAATCCCGAGTAGCCAGGCTGCCGTCTTATGCTTCCATGCTTCTTGTGTTTCTCGATAATAATTTTTTTAGCCTAAATAATTAGCAAGTATAAAAAACTATTTATTAAAATTTTTTTCCCGTCATCTTAGCTAATTTTTTAAAGACAGTTCATGCTGGGGTTTTAGCTAATTATGAAACGAACACAAAATTTGTTGATTGAGTTACCGTTTAATTTATTACTTTGTTAAAATTAGTTACCACAGAAAAATAATTTTAAACAAACCTGCCAAACATATTTTTGATATACGCTTTCGTTTAAGCATAAAATATTAACTATAGGAAAAACATGAGAAAAAAGGGGGGTGGATGGCCCATTGAGTCATACACGAAATTGTTTTCTAGTGTTTTTGCAACCATTAAATATTTTTTTTGTTAACAACACCCATGTCTCGTAACCATTGTACTGTGTACTTGATGCGTGGTGACATTTGGTGCCAGCAATCCCCATAAAGCGACGCTCTAAAGGCGTTTAGTAATCATGAACAGAGACATGAACAACTCGCGAATTACAATAGGCACAAGTTGGAATACAATCATGTAGACGTTTGTGTTACTTTCGTAGTGGGTCGGATGCATATTTTTCCTTTCACGGAAAGCTCTGATACAATAATTAGCAGTGGTGATGGTACGTCGTGAAAATATTTCGTTCCAACATACCTTTGAAATCGTTGTAGTAAATTCCAGCACATACGATTGGGTGATGTACGTCTGACACAACGTAGCTGTCTGCAGACCAATAACAGACGTCAAATATTACAATAGCGGGAATACTTACTGGCTCAGTCAAATAGGGCAACAGCTTCACGTACAGGCGAAAGCTAATAATCTTCTGGTAAGCTGACCGTGCGTTGAAACCCAACAAACAGTCAAATTTTCCCGCGATAAACCATCATCTCATTTAATTAGAGGTAGGAAACATTCGCGGGTTCATTGAAATGTAGGTTAGTCTCCAAGAATATATGCTTGTTCAACCGGACTGCTCGCTGACACAGTGATACTACAATATTGGGTTCGCATTTAGTTGCTTCTTTATTTTGCACAGCGCTCTGAAGGCAAGTCAAATAAATCAAGAACCGATTTAGGAAGGGACACGCATTTAATGTTGCACGAATTCTAGTTTATGTCGGGAAGAAAACGCGAATTTTTTTTAGGCACCTATACTCCATTTCATAGAAGTTTGGATGAATTTGACAGCAACTTATGGGCAATAATGTGTAATATTTTGTTGTTTTTATCACTACACAAGACAAACTTGGCAGTACAAATGCTGAAATCGACATCTCAGGTTCATTTTAGAGCTAAAAATGTCTTGCATCGTGCAACAAATCACAAAATACTGGAAATTTTTGCCCATAAGTTGTTGTCAAATTTATCTAAACTTATATGAAACAGAGTATATGCCATGGATGTAATATCCAGTCATAGTACACCGTTGTGCCGTGTGCCGTCAAACAGCCAGGAAACTAGCGACGTGTGCCATAGATATTATTGGCACACAGTACTCAAAGCGGAGTCAAATATACCTTACGCCAATCGCCTAAGTAACGAGACGTACAAGTGTTTAAAATTTGTAGCTCATGCCCAGATAATCAGCGAATATTTCCATATCTTTAAATACGACGTGTTTCTAAATTGTAAAATTATGATCAGTGCACTACACGGTTATAAACTTAACACCAGTGCAGAGAATGCTCTTCTCTGAGAAGATTTAATTCGTTGCGATTAGCTCAGACTGTCGTATTTTGTTTTGTTGGTACCTGTAAGCTCTTTGTACTCGTTATGTTGGATGTTTTAGTAAACGTGTAAATGTGGGTTACCACTGAGAGCATTGATCGTCCGAAACGAGGAAAGAAAATCTCAAGTAAAGGGTTGGGAAACATCTAACTGAATTCTTTAGCCGTATTTAAGGTGGTATGGTCATCCTACGTTAACTGAAAATTGCAGATTCTTTGAATAAATATCAAAAGAAAACAGTCCTATACTCTGTCCCTTCTAAGGTTGCAGCTAATTCCATCAAAGTGAACGTCAGTAACGTTTTTGCACAACGTAAATTTCATTTGAAATATTTAAGTATGCAAGGTATCAATGCTACGACACAATCCCAATGCGAGGAATCAAGATATAATTCAATTGATTTGATTTATTTCATTAGCAATTTTTATTTCTGCTGCAACCTTAGAGTGGACAGAGTATAGAAAACAGAATACTCTACCTTCTTCAGCGAATGATTTAATCTATGGCTACTATATTTGACTTTGAAATTTCCTCCCTTCAACTCCCGCGCAAGAAAATAACGCTAATTGAGTGCATCGCTCTGTGTAAATGTTTGCTAGTAAAATTGTCGTTAACTTGCTGCATTCTTCGTTGATTGAAACCTGTGTTGTTTTATAGTCGCTTGTGTGTTGTCGATAGCCGTCGTTGTCGATTTCCATATTAATTTCACATTCTAGTGTTTTTTTTATTATTATTTTTCTTTTAAGTCTGTCTGTTCTGTTGATGCGTTTAAGGAATTCAAAATTTCTTGTAATTCCTTTTTGACTAATACCGGTTTCGTCTGTTGTGTTACAGCCGTTTGTATGTTTTCCGCGGTTGTCTTGGTCAAATTTCACGTTCACTTCAATAATTCAGTGTTGGTTTTCGTTTGCGATTTGACTGAATTTCCAAATATAAATTTCTTGATTCAGAAAAATTGCTTTTCTACTATTTCTTCTCCATCAAGTACATCGGTTCTTGTGTCTTCCTGTTGTCTTTATGGCGTGCATGGTCATCGTTTTACAGGTTTTACTATCAAATCATAAGCAATGGTGTATGCACATAAACCTGCATATTCTTATTAGTTTCGAGGTATGAATGTCCATGGCAGTGGTTCGAGTACACAGTAATACTTTTAGTAGTAGCAAAGAAAATTATCGCTGAGGTTGTTTGGCTGGTTGTAAAGAACGCCTACTTTATGTGAATGAAAATCTTCATAAACATATACTTGATGTTACTTAATATATTCTTCGGGAAATTTTCTTTGAGAACTGTCTCGTTTTCTTTAGAAGTTTTTTTAACAAAAAAACTTTGTTTAAAAATACTACAGTTAACATTACCATGAAGATTACTACTGAAGTACCTTAGTGGCAACACTATTTAACGTTATCATTGCTGTAAACTTCAAACAAAAAAAATTATTTGTTGCAACAAAACTTGTGGCGTGGAGAAGAAAGCATTTTAGAGTGATTCTAGTCAATAACTTCGTTCTCTGCAACACATAAAGTTAAAAATTTAATTTTGCGGTTGAAACGGCAAGTACACGAGATAATTAACTGTGCAGAAATAGGTTGCGGATTCTTGAAGGACCGCGGGTTTAATGCCTGGAACGGCGCTGCAGAAGCCACAGGGGAAGTGCGACGAGGCATGCAGTTATAAAATTTACATTGAAATAGAGAGCTCTGGAGAAATTCCCGGTGAGACGGGTTTACGCATATTGTGAGTCATTTCATTGCCAGCCAAGGAAGAGGCCGTTTACTGTCGACCCTCGAGTCCGCGTGAAGCCGCGGAGCTGCGCTTCGCTCATGTCATGAATTTTAACTCGGTTTCAAAGCTGCCTGCGGAGCGTACATACCTACGGGGCGACTCTGCAGTGCATATTTAACAGAAATTGTTGGCGACAGTAATAACAGCCGCGAGGGAAATTTAATTTTCAGCCACCTTACCGATGCGAAATTCTCCCCTTCTTACCCCATCCAGTTTGTTCTCCATTTCTATGAGAAAAATTGGACGGAGTTAGACAGAAGGGATCCAACACATAAATTACTGGAGATGAGGTATACAAGGTCAAAGTTCACTGTGTGTACCTAAACTGTGCAAAAAAAATATATTTTTCTGGTCTCTTATTTTTATTCAAATATAACGGTTTAGTACTTGTTCTTTTTATAGTCTATAATTCTTACCTTCCTCTTCTGCTTGGTATGATTAGCTCAAAATAAATTACTTTGTGGAATTTTTTTCGTGCTGCGTAATTCCATTCAAATATAGTGCGTAGCACTGAATGCACGCGGGTACGGATCAAACAATGATTTTTAAGGGGGGGGGGGAGTTCCTAATAAATAAAACCACTCGCAAGGTCATTATAAGAGAGCCGACATTTCGTGAGAATGCCTACATTTTTTTTCCAAACCTACCCCAATCTACTGTGTTACGGTGGAGGCCCGGGGAAGGAGCTGGACTAAGTGCGTCTCATGGCTGAGCCACATACGCCTACAAGGGAAAAGTTTCATGCAAAGGAGGCATGCATCGCGGCAGAGAGGGATTGGGCAGACATGGCCGCAATTGGGGCCATGTCTACCTCCCTAAGTGTACCTATAGCTAAGCCATAATCTAAGAAGAGAGAGGTAAAAACCGGCATAGTACCGTAAAAACCCTCTCGACAGAATAGGAGTGTAACCACTCAGCAGTTACATGCATTAAAAATAAAAATGGCACTGGAAAAGAAGGAAGGACAGGTCCAGGTTATTAGTAGAGTTGTGAAGTAAGAAGGGGGCAGGGGGGCGGGAACTGAGAATGCCTACATTTTCCTCTACAAATAAGCTTAGTGTCTTTCTAATTTGATCCTCTTCCATATCCAGTTTACATTTGAGGTCTCTTTTACATTATGTTTGTAAATTTTATATATTGCATTTATTTACTTGCCATTATCCGTTTAAGCCGAGAAAGTTATTTTAAATTATCGATATTAAGGCCACGCGCTTTAGTTTCTACCTTTTTAGCGATAGTAATTTTTTACGCCTAAACGAGAGCAGATATCAAAAATATATCTGACAGTTTTGTTTAAAACCGTGTCCTCCATGTTGGCTGATTTTTTTCAAGACAATAGATACAATGGTTTTAGTTATTATTTTATTAATTAAATTCTTGTTGATTCACTCTTTAGTCGAAACTGTATATCTTGCTATGAAAAAAAAAATAGCTATCACAGCAAAAGTCATTTTAAACGAAACTGCTAGACATATTTTTGATATGTGCTCTTGTTTAACGTAAAAAAAAATAATTATCGCAAAGAACAGTAGAAACTAAAAGCGTGACCATAAGTGGACAGTCGCCCCTACCGCTGGACCCCCCCACCTTTTTTTTTCCGTTTTCGGCACAGTTCCCGAATACACGTGCACCTTATTCGATACCACTTGGCCACAATGTGTACAAAGTACAGGTTAATGTGCTCAAATGCTCTTCTATGTGTTATCAATAAGGTCTGGACATTTTCGCGAAAACATTCATGCAAAACCTTATTTCCATGTTTTACATGTACATTTTGCAGCTCAACTTTATCAGTGAGTTTGCGTGCAAATATGTCTCTTATTTGACTGTGTCGATCAGAATAAGGCTACTGCTATACAGCGCTTATGTGATTTACGGATAAAACTCCAAGACGTTGAGAGTTTTTAACTTCTACCGGGAATCGAGCCCGGATCGCTTTGGTGGGAGTCGAGTGCTATAGCTTGAGACACTGGAAAATCACGGGAATAGTTCACTATTTACTAGGTTCCAACATGCTGCATGTAACACTGAATGTTGGCTATTGTTTACATGAAGCATTGCATCTCTCTTCAACAGGCCCAGTTAGAACTGTACGGCTTGAACACACAGCGTGTGTGATTCGCCACAAAACTGTTCACACGTGTCACGGTTAATATACTATGGTTTATTGTAGACTAAGCTAAACATTTTCGCGATTTTCCAGTGTCTCCAGCTATAGCCACTTCGACTACCGCTAGCCCCGCGGCTCGTACCGGGAATGATGGGACCGCTTCAACGGCTTCTGTCCATATCGGGCGTCGCGACGGAAGCGCAGAACTGTAAGGTGCGAAACTGGGTCAACTTGGTAATAGATACTTTGGAGCGGTCGACTTTGCTTGTAGGCTGGGTCAGCTATCAGCGTATGCCTTACCTTCGTGCAAGAATCACTGAACAACATAAAAGTATTTACTGAGGCCCTAATGAGTGAGTGAATGAGTGAGTGAGTGAGGTTTTTAGTCAGCACTTAACATCGAGGTCTTAGCGCTGGTGAGGGGTGACATGACGTGAGTATAGGGCAGCGCCGGAATGAAGGGGCGGGGGAAACGGGAGATTCCCTAGAAAACCCGTCGATCAACGGCATCGTCCGGCACGCTTCCCACATGCGGAGACCGAACTCACCGGGAATCGACCCCGGATCGCCTTGGTGGGAGGCGAGTGATCTGACCACTCGGCCACCGCGGCCCCTGGGGCCCTAACGATATCTTATTCAACTGGTACACTATAGCCTACTTGGATGACGGTGATTAGTGTCCAAATATGGTGTTTCTGGCATGCTTCTCGAATGGGAGCCAATTAAGTGTTTCTTATGAAAGTCATAGCTATTTCTCCAGACGTCTTCTGATAATTAGATCCACGAGTTTATGGCGAAAATATTTTTGCATCATTTGGTTTCAATATATTGTGTGCGCGTGTGCAGCTGTGCTTCGTGGTCAGTGATTGGATGGTTTTACTCTCAATTGTCTTGGTTTCCATCTGGTAAATCACAGACGTATGGTGCAAAAATTGTCTTACTCTGATTGCTGCAGTCAAATGAGAGGCGTGTCTGAACAAAGACATGCTGCCGAAGTGCACATAAGGCATTATAACCCAATGCTGCCAAAATCTTTTCGCGACAAAATTGTGGCTTTTCTGATAATAGTTTTGATTTCCATTGTTATCCCGGTCTTGATTTAAATTGCGAAGGAACGCTGTGAGTTTGCACAGTTTTTGATTGTTATTTTAATATGCCATTACGGATAGCGTCTACTGTGCTACTGTTTTCATAAGAAATAACTAATTGTGATAACTAACTATATTATTCCAGCTCACATAGTGGTCACAGGATTACATTTCTTATGCGAACTTCGGTATCGTTTCATCGTGCGTTGATAACTTTAAATAACCAAAAACGATTGGTTTTCAAAATGGCATAGCATATGACTTGTTTGATCTTTGAAAGAACTGCGCAATAGGAGTGCATGACTGGATTCAGTTTCTTGGACGTACTCAATTGAAAATTGAATGACTGTCAAATAAAACTAAACTAGTTTTCTTTGACAGTCATTCAATTTGCAATGGAGTACGTCCAAGAAACTGAATCCAGGTATGGCTTGTTTACCTTGTACCGACATTATGTTCGACCTGCATTGGACAGAACCCGAGTTTGATTCCCAGCTTCGACCATCCCCAATTCTGTTGTCCATGGTGTCCCAAAATCTCTTCAGACAAATGCTGGGTTGGTTCCGTAACATAGGTCATGGCCTGCTCCTTTCCTGCTTTCAGTATTTGTGTTAATTTACATGGAATCATCTTTAATGACATCGCTGTCGACGAAATGTAGATCCTAACATAAATTAATTGTTTACCTTGTAGGAGGGTAAATTTGTGAGAAACATTGTCGTGAGATTTTGGATACCACATTGTAATGGATTTTCTTCGACGTTGACTAATTATAACGGGCAATAAATTACAGAATTTCAGAATTCCAAGAGAAAAAAAAAAGAGTGGTATATTTGCTAATTTTTTTTCCAGTGTATAGATTTTATTGATGACTTTACTGTCGTGCTGGTGGACCAATCAAAGCGTATCTGTATTCTAATACAAAATAAAAATAAAAACGTAAATGAAGATGTCTACCAAGGCGACACGAACAGAAATTCTTCCCTCTTCCTACTCCTTTTTTCCCGTTCTTACCTGATCTCTATTCTTGCTCATCTCCCCTCCCCTCACCCACCAACGCATTTTTTTAGTGGTCCTGGAATTGTACAAGACCAAGAAACACTCTCACTTCCACTCCCAGAAAAATTAATCAAGATAATTAACGTTCCCAGAAGTGTAGCAACATCTTTTTATTTATTTGTTGGCCATCGCACAGGTCTTGTGGGCAGGGAGCTAAGTATATAATGTTTATTTTTAATTAGATCTATTACAGGGTCGACAGTTTGATAAATTTCAGCCTTCTTTTTCGGGTGGACAGACTTATCTCGTCCATTTTCAGCGTTCTTTTTTTTTTCCTAGATTTCTTTTTCCATCTCCCTTCTCGGTTTGTAACTAGAGGTCGTTCTCTCCCACACCCATTTTAATCCTGCGTCTTGTCTTTCTCCCTCTCAGTTTCGGCGTCGTCCGGATTTTCCTCTCCTACAAAGTCGGTACTCATTTGTTCTGCTGGTCGAACCTCCTTCGCCCTCCCGTTTCCTAGGCTGGAAACATTTCCTTCTCCCCTCCCCCACCTATCAGGAATCACGGGGTCGAAAACTAAGGAGCCCCCAACTTACATTCGATTACCTTCCCCCGGGGTTCGGAGAGTTGCCTAATTTACGCGGCCAGACAGTACCCAAGATCTGATCCGGAGACTGTTTGAGCGTCACAGCCTCCCTCCCCTAGAGTAGCCGCACATCGGTCCGATCAAGAGACGTCGTCCTACGACCCGGGTGACGGAGCCGACGGCGATAAATTGCCGCTCGAACCAGGGCTGGCTACTTCCTGGCTGACATCGACAACTACCAATTTGCGTGAAAAAAAGGGGTGGTGGAAGAGGGGGTGCCTGACGGGCTGTGACGACGCTGTAAAGTCGCCTTGTTATTTCACATACCACTGAGTTCCTGATAGGGAAGGAGAGGGTGGTAATCGTCAAGTTCCATAGAGGAGGTGTCTCGGCCTCTTGGTCAATTGCCAAACACTTGTTCCACCCGGGCCCGTAAAAAAGCTCTAGATTCGATTTTCGGATGATGTTTTCTTTAGTTCGTATGGGAGGAAGGCGGGTCCCATCGTTGCACCGTGTATACGGCCGCGGTCGGGGCATAAACTGACGGCGAGGTGCTGGAACGGTCGCCAACGTTAATTGGCCGAGGTCGTCAGCTGTCAAGGACACCACTCAGCTGTCGCCGGACTTCTCAACTGCGGCGGGGCTGTTTGTTGGTCGCTGTGTGGACGCTATCTCTGGCCGTGTCTGTGGAGATGACGTCTTCTTCGTCTCCTCACAAGACGGGATTACCATCACCTACACGTAACGCTTTAACGGCAGGGAGCGTGAAAACCTCCCGTGTATGTCGGCGTCGGGAGTAACGGAAGAACACGACTGCTTGACATCTCAAACCTACAACAGTATTAAACTCCGAATTTGATAGTTCTCCGGCTTAATACCCTGCATGACACGTACGTACAAAGCCGACCAAAAATTAGTCCGATATAAGAACTAAGATAGTGGAAGTTATTGGCAGCGTGTTAGTCTTCTGGACCTTAAAGTGGTATGTGAGCCATGCTGTAGCGTGGTTCGGAAAGTATTTTTTCTTATGTAAATATTAAAAATATTTCCTTTGCTTTTATCTACGAAAATAAGACACACTTCAAACAGTGTTTCTATGGTTTTAAAAATACCGTTTGCTGATTAGAAACATGATTTCCAAGCTCGCAAAAAGTGCTGAAAATTACTTTTTCACGTTGCCGTGACTGAGAAAATATCAACCGTGATCGTACAATAAAATCATATATTGGGCTTTAACACATACTTTCCAAAAATAAATGATAAGGTCATCGCTTGAATTCCCGCTGAAAATCACATTCTACGAAAACACTGCGAGCTTGTTTAGTCTTTAGCAGAGACGATGTCGTGTTTGACGGAAGTTTTATATTCGTCGTATTGCCTTCCCCGTTTCCGTGCCTAAAAAAAATTAACTAACTCTTACGAGGTTATGTCACCTCTTTTCATAAAGTTACCCATTTTAGTTTAATTAATTAATACTGTGACAAATTGCTTGCGCTGACTCTGAATAGAAACATTACGTTTTACGATTACTTGATTATTTCTTAACTAATTTGGTGCTAGGATATGCTTAGTCTTCATTACATAGTGCTAGATTAATATTGTTTTAAATTTTGAATTAGCTAAGTTATTTGTAATTACGCATTTTATGTTTAGAATACAGCGTGCACAATGGAAGGTAATGTAATTCGTCTTGTTATATTCGGAATTAGAAAGAAATTCAGACAAATCCAGTTAGCTTTGTGACGCGAGTTTAAACATTTTTGACAATAATAATTTTTTTAAATATAAACGGGAACCGATATCCTAAAAATTTCTCTGTAAATTTGTTGCAACTGATTTTAACTACGTACTCTGATTTTTTCGTTACAAAATACAGCTTAATGGTAACTAATGAGTTAATAAATAAAATTTAATGAATTAACTACAAAGAAATTTGTCTACATTTCCCGACTAAAAGGCACAAATATTACTTTCTTCTCGGTATATTCCCTAATTTTTGACCGAGCGAGGTGGCGCAAAGGTAACACGCTGAACTCGCATTCGGAAGGACCCGGGTTCGATACCCGTCTCCGGTCATCTTGATTTTCGGTTTTCCATGGTTTCCCGAAATCCCTCCAGGCGAATGCTGGGATGTTTCTTTAACAAAGGCCATGGCCGACAACTTTCCTAGCTGTTGTCATTGAACTAAGTTGTGTGTCACCGTTTCTAATGACCTCGCTGTAGACGAGACGTAAAGCCCTCTGACCTTACCTTACCTTAATTTTTTACTAGTAACCTTCCAGGAGAAGGAAGTATAATTTTTTCTGTGTATGGTCACAAATGTAGTAATAGCACTGTAGTCAAGCAATACCAACTGTATACAATGTACGGAGCTATGTAATGTGCCTTGTGGATGGCTAAAACATAATAGAAAATGTACTGGCCACATTAAAAGTAGGAGTTCCATTATTCTAAAATAACGAATACTAGTCCACCTGAAGGACTCGCCCTTTATTTTTGCTGTGGTTTCGGCAAAATTTATTAACGTAAATTAATACGTATATCAAAAATTCATTGTTACAGTTTTAATACATTATCATCGTTTGTATCTGAATTTTTCTGTTGCAATACACCAAATGGATTTTTAGTTTCTTTATCCCTGAAATATCACATATTTTGCTGTCGAAATAAACCAAAATGAAAAAAAATTCTAACAAACGGTACATTTAAAAAAATAAACGCTCTGGCAAAATTGTGTATCGTATGACTGTACAAAGTCTCAAAATTTGTCAAGGCATTTTGTTAGTAAATATTTGAGTTATTTGCAATTATTTGAAATAAATTAAAGATCGTGGCCTTAAAGATGAAGGTGTAGGCCCTACTGTAGACGCCTGTAACTTTTAAAAGATTCTGCAAGATGTCAGCGAGAAGACTGCGTGCCAGTTCATAGAGGCTAGGGCAAGGCGTGTTTCGCGTGCTGTTTCGTTCTTATCGCTTCCACATGTCTAGGTCTCAAATACGCAAGAAAAACACTTACCCAGGCGGTCACCTAAACTACGCCTTGCCCGTCCGGTCCTGCTGAATCCTCATGGACGAGAATTCTCTCTCCGTATCACACGCAGCCCAATGTGTATGTCGTTACTTTGGAAATCTTCACCGCCAAGTTTTCAATCGCAGAACGTTCTGTCCGCGACGTTTCAAGATTTGATTCTGCATTTAATTTTAAACCGTAAACATATGTTAGTTTAGAAGAAGACGTGGAAGCTTAAGGGGCCTCTACCCGCCCTGCAAATGTGTTGCAGCGAGTTACGGCTATTCTATTTTTTTAAGCGATTTAACCTGCATTATATTTTTATACCTACGAAAGGAACACGCACTTTGAACTAGTGTCACTATGTTTGTGAAAATTCGTCGCGTTTATCAGAAACATCATTTTCGGGCCCCTCAAAACGGCCAAAAATGGCTTTTCCAAACTGCCGTATCTAGAAAATTAACAACCGGACTCAAGTCACGCGACTATAGGAACAAGATTTAGACTTTAAACTATGCTACCCATAAATATAATATTGTGGTCATCGCTTAAAGTACAATAGGAACAAGGATAATAGCTATGCACTTCACGGCATTTGAGTGGTTTGTGCGGATAGGTGATAATACATTTACATACGTCACACACACACACACACACACACAAACGCAGCCTATCTAGGGTGACCCTTAAATGGCGAAGAATAGCCGAAAATCAAATTTTTTAGTTTTTTTAGGGATAAATGTGTTTGGGTTTCTTTAATGCAATTCTGGCTACGTTAAGTCACCAAGGCTCTGCATTCTATTTATTAAAATTAATATTGACGAAATGCCTGTGTTTGTCAAGCCTGTAGAAACGTCCAGAGTGGAATTTTGTTTAATTACCTTGAACGGTTTGTGATACAGTAATGGAACTGGCATAACATTGCATGTGACGTCAGGAATTCTATCAGCACATATTTTGTGATGTAACGAAGTTAATTTAAAAAAAAAATTAAAGGTCTGTTTTTTTTTTTGTGTAGTTCCGTTCATGTAACAGAATGAAACCCGGCGCTGACAAAAAAGTAATATTTCATTTTAATTTTCTTCGGTAGTTCGTCAGAGTTAAAGAAAGACAACATCACGAATTCAATGACGAGTATGTAAGTATCCATTATCCTATGCATACACATCCCTTGACTATTTGTCCACTAGCTACTATAATGAAAGATTAGCTGCGAATTGAGTATGCATATAGGGGTAGGGGAGTCTTAACATGAACGTCATTGAATTCGCGTATATTTTCTTCCGATAGTCGTAATTGCCACTAGCCAAATTTTGAGACATCTGTATCAGGAATGGCCGAAGCCTCCAGATCTGCTCTCGTCATCCCCGACGAAGCGCTGGCCGCGTATAAAACTGCACCACGGCCTTACGATTACGGAATGATTCATGATGCGACGTGCGACAGGCGAGGCATTTTCACGTTCATCGGCCGTCCCTAATGGGGAGGCAGTATTTCACCGCTGCAGAGCTAACGAAACCCATTTGTAGCAGCCGTGACGAACACCTGGTGGGGAAGAACTGTAAGAGAGACGGTGATAGTTGGAAACATTTGAACGTCCCATAGTTCTCTGCTGACTGTGAAGGAAGCGTTGGTCAGAGTTGCTTTGAGGTAGAGATCATGGTATATCTAGAGATGATGGTATGTCGCGAAAATGTTTTGGGCCAACCTACCCTTGAAAACGCTGAAGTTTCTTGCAACAAATATGGTTGGGCGATATACGTCTGACGCAACGTAGCTGTATGTAGACCAATAACCAGCATCACATATTACAATAGCAGGATTATAGTCAAATAGGGCAACAGCTCCAAGTACAAGCTCAAGACAGTAATCTTCTGGTTAGCTGAACGTGTGTTGAAATCCAGCAAACAGTCAAGTTTCCCAGCTGTAAACCATCATCCTACTTACAGGCTTTTCAATGTAAAACGAGCAATTATGACGCCATGATTACTTTTCCTCTTTTAACCTATTTGTATCGTATCGCTATTAGGTAAACTCTAAAAACTAAAAACCGTAAATATTGACAGTTTTCCAGCGAATTTCCTCTAATTAAAATTGGTGGTACTCTTCCATCGGGAATTTGTGAAATACTAAAGATCGCGTCAGCGAAATAAACTTACTTATTTAGTCTGGGATTTTTTACTATGGCAATTAAAAAAAACAAATGTACCTTTGCCTAGACTGACAAAAATGCGTAATTTTACATAATATGCAAATCTGCTTTATTCTAAATTTTGTTGTAAGCTCAAGAAAAGCTGCCATTGAAGTCAAAATATTATGGAAAACTACCGGGTTCGAATTTATGATCTTTGGCGTAGCACGTTTACATTCAATCCACTAGACCAACTCAACTACTGTAAAAAATAATGTTTTGATCATTGTTAACTATTGATGTGTTACGTTTGTTCATAATTTTCTTAGTAATATAAATTACAGTTTATAGTATAGTGTGGATTGTTCAAAGCAACGTCACTTCATATTGAGCAACAGAGCGAAACTGAACATTACTAAAATCAACTATCCACAATAACCGAACAACATACTTAGGCTATTACTGCGTAGTTCTACTGTAGGTAACAAAAGACGTTTAAGTGTAACTTTTCAAATCACATAATTCAATTTTAAAAAAATGAGCGAATGAAAATAATTAGTTTGCTTTGGAAATGGTGGTACACCATTCATTACGTGAAGAATACGATCTTGTGAATTTTTTTGACGTGACATTTAGTTGCTGATTTTATAGTGCGTGGTAAAAAAATAAACAATGATAACATCAATTGATTTCTACGCTATTTTCGAAGCCAATATAAATAAAATACTCAATGACAATAGTAGATAATGGTCTTTGCCAACTTTATGAGTAAATATCTATCCAAAATTACTAATTCGTTACGCGTGATCTCTTCCGCCACAGTTAAATGCACGAGGATCCGGCATCAGAAATTGTGCCTCAGAAGTTCGTAACACTGGAAACAATTTTGTTTTAAACCTTTGCTAAATCTATTGTCTAGTATTGCTATTGTTTAATTTTCGCAAATTGGCTTCAAGAAACCTACGGTTATAGATTAATGCTTTTAGCATTGAATTATGTACCACGCCCTCTTAAACTGAAGTTTTCAAATTACAGATTAAATAGTACAAATTGTACTTTTTGAATAGTGAAATATTCTATATAGTTCTATCTGCTATCCCAATCTGTTGTTTTCTTACATTTTATCACTGAACATTGTCAAGGTAACATTCGACAGTGAAAAACCTTACAAGTTATTGAAACAGTGTAAATTTCACTGATTCTAATTTAGAGTGTAGACCTAATATTATCATAGCGTTGAAATAAATAAACACAGTGTACCGATATCACTCTCTTAGGCTATCGAAGTATACGTTATGCGAATATTATTTTCGACAAACTGGATTTAAAAATGCTCACATTACTGTGAACAGCATAGGGAAGTACCGTTTGACTTATTATTCAGCAGAACCCATTGAATAACAAGTCAGTGTATTATTCAACTTTCATACATATGACATTCATAAATTTTCCAAAGAGCGCATTATGTATAATAATTGAAGACTGCCAGTAGGGATTTCTGGAAACCACTGAAAACTTAAATGAGGATGGACGGACCGGGCATCGAATCTGCGCCCTACCTAATGTGGGCTAAGTTGTTTTCCACTGCCAATGTGTTACACGTGGATGGATGGAAGTGTGATGTGCATGCCTTTTCTCCTCCCTGTTGGTACGCTACTGTTGTTTTCATCATTCAGCTGCATCTCTCTCCCATACGAGACACTAATTAATCTCGGAGGAGATTCGCTGTCAGCTGTGCGAAGGGACCATTAATGCGGAGTTTCACAACCCGTGCTTCAAGTTGATTCGATAGCTGCTGCTTATGAGTTAGGCTCCCCTCCCTAATAGTAACCGCAAACAGTGATTTATAATGTCTACAATTCTATCCATACATTAAGTCAAACGAAAAGTTATGACAGAAAATACGAAATTCAAGATGACACCTAGGCCTATCTCTTTCCGTCTTACGGCAGATGCGTGGATGAATCCAAGATGGCGCCTTGGGACGAGCAGCCCGAACAGGAAGTGGGAGAGTTGCCACCCCTGAGGGAGCGCCAAGCCTGGCGCGGAGCACACCCCTGTCTCCACCTGAAATGTCGCCCGATGTCCCCGCCAGACAGGTTTGTGTGTGGAAGGTATGCGGTTTGTCTTAAGACCCTATTCTCCGCCCCCCTCCCTCCATATCTCCGCGTCTGACTGTCTCGCTCGCGCACAACGGGTGCCCCCTCGCTTGTCGGCGGCGACTCGGAAGGTGTGGTCGCTTTCATTCCCCGGTCTCCCTAATGAGACAACTTTAATGTGTCACACGCCACAAACACCTCTTCTTCTCTTTCCTTCTCTCTATCCCCTCTCTCTTTATACGTCTTCCTGCTGCCCCCCTGGTCATCACATTCTTCACCCACCGTCATCCAGGCTGGATCTGTCGTATGATTGACACGCGCGACATTCCTCTCTCACTCCAAACAGACATACACGCACGTGTCTGCCCACTCACACACCCCTCCACTGCTACCAACCTCTCAGCTGTTCAATCCCATCCGCCTTTTTTTTTTTGGGCATATGTCCGAACTGGTTCCCTTCTGTTTCCCGGAGTGAAACGGGACGCTATGTTCGGCGAATGACTTTGGAAAACTGTTGATGTGTTTGGGAGGTGATGAGAGTAGACCCAGATATTTCGCAAATTCATTTGAGAAGACATGAAACTGTTTTACACAAGAAACGAAAACCAACTGACATACAGAAACGAAAAAAAAAAAAAAAAAAAAAATGCCCAGTGGAGAACAGTATCGCAGGCTACGTCTTGACATAAATAAATAACAGCATTGAATAATTTTTGTATTTTTAAAAATTGCTGAATTTGAAATAAAAAATGTTAACATGTGTTTTTATAATACAAAAAATGTCAATGCATTGTTTTTATACATGTCAAGTTGTAGCGTGTGACACTGTTCTCCAGTGGGAATTATTTCGTTTCTGTAAGTCAATTGGTTATCGTTTCTTGTATAAAACCGTTTTATGCAAATTTTGGCTGTTACTTTCCACTATATACAAAAAAACTATGAAAGCTACGAAATTTTCATTTCTGTGAAAAATAGTCACAACATATTGTTGCGTGCCATGTTCCTGGAGGCCAGTGGTCGGCGGCTGTTTCGTAACACCTTGAGGGCTGGCCGATGACTCAAAGCCCGGGTGGCTCATAGTGGGAAACCCGCCTAACCTACGTCATAGATACCTGTCCCAACTGCGTCTTAACCCTTCGAGGGTGGCCTACGTGACTAAAAGCATATCCGAAACATGA